>OX388306.1:19905875-20017638 GCA_947579605.1 Athripsodes cinereus | reverse complement strand
GTAAGCGTCGGGACACCTAATACTTTCTCTCTACTCTGCAAGTGATGCTTAGCTTCATGTTAAAATATCACCTATCGTGTTACATCTCACATATAATTCACATACGTAAGTGCAAATAACCAGTTTAATATGAAAATCAAAGCATTCGCATATATATATATATATATATATATATATATATATATATATGTATAGATTGTCTTTGTGAGAAAGTGTACATAGGCAGAACAAACCGCCAAGTCCTACATCGCATAGCAGAACACCAAGTCGACGTGAGAAACAAAAAACATACGTCTACGCTAGCGATGCATACTCTCATGGAAGGACACCGAATCGATTTTAAGAATGCAGCTACGATTCAAAAAAGTAACACAGAATCTCACAGAATCCTGTACGAGTCTATTCATATAGCCAAGAGAGACTTTGCACTGAACCAACGAGACGAAACATATAAATTACACAAAACTTACCACCACTTGATAGACAAAATTAAGATGAACACGTTATCTTCTACACAAAAAAATGACAACATCGCAAACTTACCTACGCTAATGAATGGCAACAACGCAGACAAATTTACGACGAAACAAAACAACGAGACACCGTCCAACCTTACCCCCCTACTGCTACCCCCACCCCTACATTTTCACAGATTCTACGGCGAAGGGAGAGGCTCAGGAAGAAATAGTCAGTCGGTTTGACAATGGATGCCCGAGCGCATTCGAAAGCTCACCACCAAACAAAAACACGCGATGTGTCCGCAAAGACGATCTATACATACATACCTCGTCGCGAAAAACTTATCAACAACATATATATATATTATTTTACAAAAACACACGGCACAAGCCTTTACCATGTTTGGATACAATTATACTAATATAAACAACAATCGCTTCCTGGCAGCTTTCTTCAAATTCTCCCACTTCAGTCGCAGCTGCTCAGAGCGCCGAAAATCTCCCGTGTCAGCAGAATATTGGCCCGCAATCGCCTTCTACGCCTTATCTTTTAATTTGTTGTTGGTTGCGTTGGTGGATTTGGTAATAACCGCTTTAAATTGTTTGATTTGAAATGAGAACGGAGGCTAACGCACTTGCCTTTGAGTCACGAGGTCCCGGGTTCGATTCCCGGCCAGGGCAAAATGAAGAATGACCTTTTTCAGATTGTCCTGGGTCTGGGTGTTACATGTTTATGTGTTTAGTGCATAGTATATGTGTATCGCCGTGTTAGTACCCATAATACAAAATTCATATCTTAGTTTGGGACTAGCTCGGTCTGTGTGAATTGTCGTGTTGTGTTATGTTATGTTATGTTATGATTATATCCAGCCCCTCAGGCTGCCCACTGTGGCGCCTCCGGTGTGGACAAACTTTGTGCAGTGTAGAATTCGGATAAATGGAAGTCCCCAGACTTCTGCGCTATCCGGGTGGTCGGTGGGTCTCCTTCAATGTATATCTAACAACAACACCTGCTCCTTTCCAAGAGGTTTTGCTTTCACCTGAAATTTAAGGCATTTATTTATCAGATATACATCAAGGCTGGTAATAATTCTTACAACTGCACAGAACGGTGACACGGATTCCAGCATACAATAAAATACTACATATACCTATTATATAATTGATCATTTAAAAAGAAAACAATATTATTACTTACATTTAGTGACGATTCCATATTAATTTCGTTATTTACAAATGCAGCAGACAATACACGCACCGAAAAAGATTCGCTCAGCGCATGACGAGAAATGAAAACAGGAAAATCAACACGGTCACACGGTAACTATGGTAACGCGGACCATAGAGACGAAATTCTATGGTCAATCGGAGGGAACAGCGATAGGAACCCTATCTATCTCTAGCCACAAACTTTTTCTTTATTGAGACGCATGTCGAAGAACGATACAAATTGGAATTCTATCTCGGATCGCGTTGACAAGGCTATCTCGGTTATGTTATTGAGACCGGCCAGAAATGACTAAAGAATAATGTATTAACTGTGGACATAACATATGAATAAAGAATCTTATAGGATATGTAACGAGAAAACGTTACACGGAGTGTTGGCATTATTTCTGTCAACAAATTATTCACTTCAGTTTTGTTCAAACGGAACCGGTATGTGAACTCTTTGCTCGAAAGTTTGGACATATAATCAATTCAGTGTAAGACAAAATTCAAAAATTTAATTAAAACCTTTTACAAAAAAAAACTTAACCAACAGCTTCAACTCCCAAATGGGTTCATCGACTTAATAACTATTGATATAATACATTGGAATAATATTTATTGTGCATACATTCAGATGTTTTTCATTATTATTATTAACTACCCACATAATAGTGTAAAATTGTGACATTTTTGTATGGAAGCATTGGGTAGAATGTTTGTTCACATGTTGCCGGTATTTTTTGTTTTGGTTGATACTGTTTGGTGTTTGTATATTTTATTGTGTTTATGTGTGTTTGTATGTATTTATATGTTTTTGATATGTATTATATATAGACACTGCTTGCCACTCCTACACAAGTGTTTGTGCACTTTCTGGAGGGGTAAAAATCGTATTTTGTTCTCCAGAGAATACAAAAAAATATGTATAGTATGTAAGAAACAATCAATGTAAATAGGTATATTTTGTTAAATAATTTAAAATAAAAAAAAAAAAAAATTCTCAGGTATTGCTTCTTAGGATCTTCGTCGGAATAAAATACTCCAGCTTCGGATAATTCTAAATCGCTTGAAAACATTTTTTATTTTACCACAACCTCAAAAAGTCAAAACACTTAACTCCACTGTCAAATGAAACTTATCTGTCAAAATCCGGCGATAACAAAATCATATAAAAATTTGTTACCACGGATACGACAAGCAACTTGAGATAGGATATTGAAACGCATTTTCGTTGATTTCCATACATTCTATAACTCGCAGCACTCCGAGAGATAGATAGAGAATTTGGATAGCGATTCTATCTCAGCTTTGTTTATTGAAACGGAAAAACGGAAAGATAGATCGATTTTTAACAAAAGTTCGGAGATAGATCGCTTATTGAGACCGGCCGTTAAAGCACCAGATATTGACATAAACAATAGTCGGTATAAATACCCGGTACAATGTAATAAAGGTAGTGAGAAAATAATATTCTTTAAAAAACTTTTTTAAAAGTTTTTGAAATATTTCAAATTCCTATACCATTTTGAAACTTCGTCGAGGGGGGGTAGAAATTTAAATGCGCAATATTTTTAAAGTAAATAATATTCGGTACTAATACCCGTTATATAGTAGAAAAAGGTACTGTGAGAAAATACTCTGTAAGAAAACTGAGGAGTTTTTGGATTATTTCAAATTCCTATACCATTTCGAAAATTTAGCGATGGGGGGAGGGTAGAAATACAGGGGGTCCACCGGAATCAGCAAAGTTTTGAAAGTAGTCTATGAGAAAAGTGTTTAGGAACCTCGGGAGTTTGTAAAGAGATTAAAAATAATATTAATCACTCATTGATTGTTAGGCGGTACGAAGTTCGCTGGGTCAATTGGTAATAAATGTTTCTTGTAATATTTTCAGTACAACTACAGAACAATATGATTCTGATCAAATGGCAAGAGATTTTCTGGTTCAGTTTTCTGGTCAGATATTTACGGTTGGTCAACAGCTGGCATTCAGTTTTCAAGATAAGAAGATTCTTTCCCTATTTGTGAAAAATCTTGAAGGTAATCTGTTAAATATGTGCAACCTATTGAAGTGATTGCCGTGCACTAATTACTTATTTTTATAACTTTAATTGTTGCTTAATAGCTGTAGATTTGGTTGCTATGAAGGCTGGTACTGATGCTGTACCGAGAAAGACTAAATTTGGGCGATGTCTTCCTGATGCTTGTGTCCAATTTGATAAAGCAGAAAATTCATCTCTCAACTTGGTTGGTAAAGCCAAAGGGTAAGTTATATTTTACACATGTGTATAAATTTTATCTCATTTTACAAACAAATTGGTGTTGGTTCTAGCTCCATGATATAAGTACCAGTCTCAGAATCAATCAATTTGCAATTGTAATTTGTTATAACAATATTACAACATTAAAAGCTTGTATTAAATGTTTTATATGTTCAATAAAATATTTATCTGTGCAGAGTTCAACCCAGGCAGTCGATTATTAATCCAGATTGGGATTTTGGTAAGATGGGAATTGGTGGCTTAGACAAAGAGTTCAATGCTATATTCAGACGAGCATTTGCATCTCGAGTTTTCCCTCCAGAAATTGTTGAACAATTAGGTAAATTTGGTTCATTTTTTAATACACTGTAAATGTGATATACTTACTAAATTATCTCTACCCATTTGATGTATAATTTACAAGTCATATAATATATTTGGGGTAGAACGTTTGGTAGGTACTTGATAACAAATGGTATTTCATTTAGGTATTTCTACATATTTTATGTTTAAATTTAAGGTTGCAAGCACGTGAAAGGAATTCTTCTTCATGGTCCACCTGGCACCGGCAAGACATTGATGGCCCGACAAATTGGTAATATGCTTAATGCCCGTGAACCAAAAATCGTTAATGGCCCTCAAATCTTGGATAAGTATGTGGGTGAGAGTGAAGCCAACGTTAGAAGGTTGTTTGCAGATGCTGAAGAAGAGGAAAAGAGAGTAAGTAAATTAACATGTTTGTGTCTTACTCCAATCTTCCTCATAGCGCAGACATGGAATTGTTTCTTTTTCATAACTACCTATTTGGTATGTCATAGATTATTGATTAAGTTGATGTTTATTTTGTAAAAACTCCCTTATGTGGAGTTTATCTAATTTATGTAAGAAAACATTAATGGTTTATATTTCACTACTTTTTAATAATTATTTGACCTGGTTTGGACTCACAAAGTCAATGTCAAACTGATTTTAACACTAGAGAACACGCGCTCCAAATAGAACTTAAGTTCACGCACCGAGAGAGAAACTCGCACATGCAATTAAATGCTTATAACTCTGTTATTATATAAGATAAAACTATCAAAATTGCATCATTATGTACCTTGGAATATAAACATCAAATTTGCATTATTTGTTTGTGTTTTTTGTTAATTTCTGTTAGGAAATAGAAAAATATCACATCTCCTATATTTTCAAATGGTCGAGCGGTTATATTCTCGTGCGATGGACGTGTCTTTTGCTCGTCAGAATTTCGCATATCGATAATTTGTTCTCAATTCGGTGTTTTTTAATATTTCTCTTAGAAATTATTAGGATCAGAAGTGTTTTAGTTTATTTGACTTTTTTGTGAGTTAATTAACATAATTAAAATAACAAAATATAAGACATTATTAATATATATTTAAGTGCAAAAACCATTATTATTATTTTTTCAAACATTTCTTTTTAAATATCGGTAATCTGCAACAATAATATAGTAAGGCCGTGTTCTCACGGAGATAGTTAGGCTCGCTCTCACGGAGCGGGCCACGGTAGGGTTACGACGGTCCGGTTTTTTCGTTCGCACACAAGTGAATATCAAAGGATTTGGTGAAACCATTTTATTTATTTTTTCTTTTCTTTTTTTGAGCACATTTAAGTGCATTTTTGTTTATTATTAATTAAGATTTTTTTGTTTGTTCTTTTTGTTTGATATACCTATAATATAATATAAGTTCTTTTTTAGTTTTCTGTATGTTATATTATTTTCTATAATGGGTAATCCTCCTGATTGGGGTGACCCCCCCGATCAGAGTCCGCCTGCTAGTAAAAAGCAGAAAATTAATTCAGATGTACACAATGAGCCCGTTGTACAAATGAACACCATTAATATTAAAGAGCCTGAATATCCTCATTCGGCCTTACCTCCTTACATAGTGGTTGTGGAAAACCTGGAAAAGGGAAAGCACATCCACCCCATGGTTCTTGGTGGTTTGTTGACCAAAGCACGGATGGAGGGAATAGTCCCTGGGGGAGTAAGAGCAGACGGAGGTCGACGCACTATTGTGACTTTCTCGACTACCAAACAAGCAAACGATTTTATTCACTCAAATGTTCTTTCTTCTAATGGCCTTAAGGCCTACATCCCTAATTATAAATTATATAAAAATGGCCTAATCAGGCGCATTCCTTTGGAATTGTCAGATGAGGATATTATTAATAATGTACAGGTTCCTTTTTCTTACGGAAAAATTATTAAATTGAGAAGACTGAATCGAAGAATTAACGTTGACGGGAAATCCGAATGGAAACCATCGACCACAATTCTTGTAACATTCGAGGGGCAAAGGCTCCCTGAGCATATTTACTTATATTACAACTCAATTAAGGTTGATTTATATATTCCCCCCTCTTATATATGCCACAAGTGCCTTAAATACGGTCATACGCATAACAAATGTACCAATTCGCCCAAATGTGCTAAATGTGGTGAAAATCACGAATCAAATAACTGCCCTAAAACTGAGACTTCTGTTAGCTGTGTTAACTGTAAAGGCGATCATATGCCTACAAGCAATTCTTGTCCAGAGCTACATAGACAACGAGACATTAGACGAATTATGGCTACGGAAGGTGTTTCTTTTGTACAAGCTTCCAAAAAGGCCATCGCCCCTAAAAAATCTTTTAGTGATGTGGTCTCAACTCCTCCACCTAATAAAAAAATTACAAAGAAAAATATTGATTATAAAGCAATTGATTCTCTTTTGTCATACACAAATGGTCAACCACTGAATCCCAAAAATGGATGTGGCCTGCCCACTGAATCAAACGCTAATTCTTCTATCTCCTCCCCCACTTATCCCTCCTCTTCCACCTCTTCAAATCCTTCTACTGCTGAGTCGCCACAGAATCCCAACAATATTAAACTGATGCTCCAGATTTTTACCTACTTATTATCAAATATCAATGATGAATCTATCCTTACTCAAATGTCCTCTCTGCTAATGCCTTCGAAACGTCCTTTGCATGATTCTTCAATTTAAAATACACCATTGGCTACTTGTACTTTTTACTCACAGCTGAAATCGACTTTATATGCAGATATCGTTTAAAAATTATAGTTTTTAAAAATATGGGTAGTAATTCTTTTAATAATTTTACAGTATTACAATGGAATGCTCGTAGTGCTGTGAGTAATAGATCCGATATCATGTATCTTTTAAATCACCATAGGGTTAACATTGCGGCTATAAGCGAAACTTGGATTCGTCCTCATTATAACTATAATATTCCTGGATATTTTTGTATAAGATGTGATAGGCAGGAAGGTAGAGGCGGCGGCGCTGCTTTGCTAGTCAACTCGTCCCTTCCTTTTTCACAAATTGATTTACCATTTAATCCCTTTTTGGAGGTTGTGGCAGTTAGGATAGGTGATGTAGCTTTTGTATCAACATATATACCTCCTGATACAGGCTTTGATGTTGGATTTTGGAATGCAATAATACCTCTATTGCCTTCATCTTATTTTATTCTGGGCGATTTTAATGCTCATATCCCCTCCTGGGGTTGCTCCAGAACAGACAGAGCAGGGAATCAACTATTGAATTTCATTGATGACCATAATATTTGTGTTTTGAATGATGGATCGACAACTAGACTGTCACCGGCGGGTCAGGGGCGCAGTGCTCTGGATTTATCTCTTTGTACGGGAGATTTGGCCGGTTCTGTGAATTGGACTGTTTGCCATGATGCGCATTCTAGTGACCACTTCCCAATTATTTTTACTTATAATTGTAAATCCATTTCGCACGTACCTCAGAATCAACGAAATATGTATAACATTCGTAAAGCTGACTGGTTTAAGTTTGGGAAAATTATTGAGGATAGCTTGAATGAGAAAGAAAACTTATACAATGGCAATGCATCTGTACAAGAAAATTACAGCAATTTGTTTCATATATTGCAAAATGCTGCAAATGAATCCATTCCCATAAGGAAAAATAGTAGTAAGAGGCCAAAGAAATACACTCCATGGTGGGATGAAGAGTGCGACAGATTAGTGGATACACGTAAAAAGGCCATGCTTAAATATAAAAAGGACATGTCTATGGAAAATTTTTTGGCTGCTAAGGCTTGTCAAGCAAAAACGAAGAAGGCTCTTAGGCAGAAAAAGCGAATCGGTTGGTCCAAATTCTGTTCTTCTTTGTCGCCAAATTCTCCTCCATCATATGTATGGGATATGATCAAACGTTTCAGAGGTTCGATGGTTCCTCCTCGCAGATTACAGCACACACACTTATGGCTCACTGACTTTGTCAATGCCTTGGCTCCTTTATATGTCCCCAACATAACTCAAATGTCTATGGTTGACCAGTTTTCAGAACCGGATGCCAACGCTTATTTAATTCAACCTTTTACTTTGGATGAGCTCAAAATTTCACTGTCCAAAACCAGGGATTCCTCCCCGGGTCTGGATATGATCCCATATTCTTTTCTTAGAAAACTTCCTGAACCTTTTCTCCCTTTCTTGCTTAATATTTTTAATCAAGTTTTACTTGAAGGCATCGTTCCCGAGGAATGGAAATACCAACTGATTATTCCAATTCCGAAACCAGGTAGGGATACGACACTTGGATCGTCATATCGGCCGATTGCACTATCATCCTGCATATTAAAACTACTTGAACATCTTATCAAGATTCGGTTAGAGTGGTTCATGGAACATAATGGCATCTTTTCACGAAGCCAATTTGGATTCAGAAGATCTCTTGGTTGTATGGACAATTTGAGTACCTTTGTCACTGATGTACAATTGGCCTTTTCTAATAAAGAATTTCTAGTTTCATCATTTTTAGACATTGACGCAGCCTATGACAATGTGTGTCTTCACACGTTACATAACAAACTTATTAAACTAGGCATCCCCGCCTCTCTAGCTAGATTAATTTTCAACCTTCTTACTGAAAGAAGAATATCTATTATGAACGATGGGGAGGAAATTTCTAGAACGATATGGAAAGGGTTGCCACAAGGTTCCGTGCTGTCTCCCCTTCTTTTTAATACATACATTTGTGATGCTCAATCTGCTTTACCTGAAGATTGCAAAATCTTGAAATACGCAGACGACTTAGCGCTTTACACTGTACACAAAGATATTAATAAGGCTGTAAATTTGTTATCTGATTCTCTCTCTAAGCTCAATACATGGTTGTTGTCCCATTCCCTTCAAATATCTCCTACAAAATCAAAGATCATGGTTTTTTCCAGAAAACACAGAAACCCAGAGATTTTGGTACGCCTCAATGATCATGATATTCCCCAGGTTGATGAAACCAAATTTCTGGGTGTTATTTTGGATAGAAAGTTGGCATGGAATTCCTTTATTAACACCACAACTTCTAAATGTGAGCGGAATATGAACATATTAAGAGCGGTGGCGGGAGTGTCGTGGGGATCTCACCCATCAACTATGAGAAACATGTACAACGCTTTAGTCAGGTCCCATCTCGATTATGCTTGTTTTTTGTTAAATCCTCTTCCATGCCATCTGGAGACTAAGCTTGAGAGGGTTCAGTCCAAGTGTCTTAGACTTAAGATTGGTGCTATGCAATCCACTCCAATAAACGCCTTGCAGGTTGAATTCTCCGAAATGCCTTTAAATATAAGGCGACAATATCTTGCAGAGAGGTTTATTCTTAAACGCTTTGGTTATTCTAACCACCCTCTCTTCAATAATATTGTTTAACTGAATCAATCATATCATTCTAATCGATATTGGCTTAAAAAACGTATTCCTCTATTATGTGCTGCTTACACTTCTATTGAGAATCTGTACAAAGGACCTAGGTATCCTTATCCTTTATCAATCTTTAATCTACCTCTCAAAGCTTTTCAGACTATTCCCAAAATCATAGAAAATATAGGTTTGAACAAAAATCCCAAACAATGTTCTGTTGACTATAACCAAAGATTTTTAGCCTGTGTGAATGAAAAGTGGCCCGATCATTTGAAAATTTACACAGATGGATCTAAATTGTCTCTTGACGGTTTTAGTGGATCCGCATTCGTTATCCCGAAGCTAAACATAGATGACGGTTTCAGATTACCCCCTGGGGCCTCGGTCTATTCAGCAGAATGTTTCGCATTAAGAGAGGCGTTACAAAAGTGTTTAACTATACCAGAGGAAAATATAATTGTATTCTCAGATTCACTTTCCCTGGTGAAATGTTTGGCATCCCCACATTCACTGTTTTCTCGCAACCAACTTATAATTGACATCAGATTGATCATCCTGGAATTGCAGAACATGAATAGAGATGTGGTGATTGCCTGGATCCCAGCACACTGCGGTGTTTCAGGTAATGAAAGAGTGGATCTGTTAGCCAAGGACGCCGCTATTCGCAGAACTCCTGATAACTTCATTTTACCCGAGTGTGATGTTTTGAACGAATTGGAGTGCATTAGCTTCAAACATTAGTATTTATCCTGGCAAAATAACCCAAAAGGTTCTCATTACAAAAAAGTTCAACTATCTATCCCATCTCGACCTTGGTTTCACAACAAAAAATTGTCCAGACAACACATTGTCTGTATTTCTAGATTGCGTTTCGGCCACATGCGCCTGGATTCACACTTGTTCCGAATCGGTCTTGTTGAATCTCCCGATTGCGAGTGTGGTTGGGACGAGGAAACGCCGGACCATAGCATCCTAGGATGTCCAATTAGGGACGCTATGGACATATATTTTAAATTCATGAACGTTGAGTACCCTGTTAATATTGTTTACCTTCTTGGACTGAACTCTCAACAAGTTAATGATCTTATATTTGAATCCGTCCAAAAGAATATGATTCTGATATGAATGTTTTTCGCTTTTTCTTGTTTTCCTTTTTTTTCTCTCTCTCTTCGCCTAAAATATATATATGATGTTTTTTATATGAAAGATGAAAATATGGCCATAACATCCAACGGGATGAGCCGCCATAAAAAAAAAAAAAAATATATATTTTCAAATAAAAAACACTCGCCGTGAGACAATCTCCACTTTTATTGTCATGTACACAAGGACCATATTCAAATAAGATGATACATTGCGTTTTTTGGGTTCCTATTAAACTTCGGCACCACTCAAACAAAATTGTGTTTTTGTCATCTTGTTTCAGATTAACTTTTGCAATATAAATATTTATTAGTTGTGAAAAAAAATTGTATCAGTTTTTAATTCAAATCAAAACACAATATCTGAAGTCCACAAAAATACATCACTTTTGATATGTAATGGTTAAAAAATTGTCTATAAATCGGATATTAAATTGATGTCTTGAATGTGTGTACGTAAGAAAATACAGTCGATTCCGCTTAGTTGGGACACCGCTTAATTGGGACAGCCGCTTATTTGGGACAAATCTCAAAGAACAGAAACCAATAATAAATTTATATGTTTAATTGGGACAACATTCCGCTTAATTGGGACAGTAAATTAATTCTGTGCTGATTTTGTAGAAGTGAAATGTTACAAAAACAAAAGACAGACTACACTTGACTCATTTTTGCATTGAATTAAATTGTATGTACCTACCCACTTATTATTTTAATTAGAATTTTTTTTTTCTTAAAAGTTTATATTACATGTATGTAATTTATATGATAATTTATATAACCTATATGTAGTTTACAGTTTCCAAGAGTATATAAAATAAAATTATTGAAAAAAAATGTGCATTGTTTAATTTTATGTGTTTATTACAGGTTATTGGCCTTTGTTGCCAAAACCAAATAAATAAATTTATAAAAATGTGAAATTCGCTTAATTGGGACAAAAGCCCAAGTCCCAATGTGTCCCAATTAAGCGGAATCGACTGTAATAAAAATATTGTTCGGACAATTATTACGTATATAATTATAATAATATTCACTTATTTGTTTCAAAGAAAAAAAAAACAAAATGGAACCTAGAACCGTAACACGCGTAGTGAGAGAATCCAAAATCTAGCGAAAAGTATTCTTATGAAGATTTCAAAGAGCTGATTTCACTATAAATAAATGTTGCTTATTGACGTGTAGGATATTATAGAAGGAAAAACTCAAGAATCTCATGCTTTTATTTTATAACAAAAAACCTGTCAATATGAGGGCTTCCCCGCGCATGTGTGTGCTCTCATGTTGAGCATACTGTATTGTTACTTAATACTATTATCTTAGTCTGAATAACAATATTGAGTCTTTAAATAATCTATTCCATTATAATGAATTTTTCTAATACTTTTGTTTGTTGTTTTAAGTGTGGTCCCAATAGTGGCTTACATATTATTATCTTTGATGAGATTGATGCTATTTGCAAAGCAAGAGGTTCTGTTGGAGGAAACACTGGCGTACATGACACTGTGGTCAATCAATTGTTGGCTAAAATAGATGGTAAATATGCATCATCATTTTAACTCTAAATAGTTTCACTCCATTTGAAACTTTAGGGATTGACATATGATTGAGAATGTGCTTTACTCTCACAACAAATTGTGAGAATATTTGCTGTTATATATCATACACAAGAAAAAACAATTTTGTGAAATTCTCCAACCAACAAGGCAAACATCTTGCTTAATTTGTTGGCTCAACACGATGACAAATGTTTATCATCATACATAAAATTTGTCACCATAATTAAGTTGACTTTAATTTCAAAGAGATTCTCGTTTGATTTACAGGCGTGGAGCAATTGAATAATATTCTTGTTATTGGTATGACAAACAGAAAAGATATGATTGATGAAGCTTTAATGAGACCTGGAAGACTTGAAGTGCAAATGGAAATTGGTTTACCAAATGAAGAGGGACGTTTTCAAATTTTAAATATTCACACCAAACGTATGAGGGAGTTTAAGAAGATTAATCCAGATGTTGACAATAAGGTAACAAGATTCCATGACCTTGATTTCGCACAGATATATATTATTGTGTCTTTAAATAAGTATATTATTTATCTATTTTTTACTTAGGAACTTGCGACAATGACCAAAAATTTTTCTGGTGCCGAGTTGGAGGGTTTGGTAAGAGCCGCCCAGTCTACAGCTATGAACAGACTTATTAAAGCTGCTAGCAAAGTAGAACTAGACCCACAGGCTATGGAAAAATTGTTGGTGAACCGTGCAGATTTTCTGCATGCACTGGAAAATGATATTAAACCTGTAAGTATGCTATGACTTTTATAAAATCTTTAAGTAAGCATTAATGTATGTGAGTCATTAGCTCAAAAGAATATGGGTGTATTTATTATACATAGCCCAAGAGCTCATACTTCAACCCTTTCTACTTCCAATAGCACTCTAGCACATAAGCACTACACCTTCCTATAAATTTACTTTCACCAACACAAAACACTATTCCCTTTTCTACAACTTCGCACTCACAAACACCAAACACACTACCACTTTCTACATCGTCACACTCACATACATACAAGCCCCCTATTCCCCACACTACTACACCTCCTTCCCCCAGCTTACGCTGCAGCATAAGTATTGCATACGGACAAAAAAATAGTAAACACTGACTCATTATTTGTGAAAGAAAGATTACAACAGATGAATGATAATGAAAGATTAAATGAAAGATTACAACAGATGAATGATAATGACACGTCAGTTGAACAACAATGGAATAATCTTAAAAACACAATTCACAATGTCTGCAAAGAACACCTAAAATCTGAAAAAAGTATTCGTAAAAAACAGTGGATGACAGAAGATATTTTAAATTTAATGGAACGACGTAGAATAGCTGGTATCAGGGATCGCAACGGCAACGAATATAAGAACCTCCAAAGGACTATAAAACGAGAGATTAAAAGAGCAAAGGAAGAGTGGATGAAGAGACAGTGTGAGGAGTTGGAACAATATGATCGGATGCATGATTCATTTAATATGCATAAAAAATTAAAAGAACTGACTGGCCTCAGTAGGAAGCCTAAACCTACCTGTCTCACAGACGATTCTAATAACTTGATCTTGGAAGATTCGAAAATCTTAAAAACTTGGGAAGATTATATAAGAACACTCTTCCAAGATGCTCGAACTGACGTTGAAATATCAGAACATGGTCAAGGTCCTGCTATATTGAAATCTGAAATACTACATGCTATATCCACATCAAAACCTCGAAAAGCTTGTGGACCTGATGAAATCCCTATTGAGGTTATAGAGTTGATTAGTGAAAATAATATTGATTGTTTACTTGAACTGTTTAATAAAATATATGACACAGGGACTATCCCCCAAGATTGGTTAAAATCTGTATTTATTACATTACCTAAAAAACAACACCCGAAAAAATGTAACGATTATCGCCTTATAAGTCTTATGAGCCATATTCTGAAAATATTTCTTAAAATAATACATGCTAGAATAAGATTGAAATGCGAACAAGACTTGGATGATACTCAGTTTGGGTTCAGGAATGGTTTTGGTACCCGTGAAGCGCTGACAACAATAAACATATTATTGCAAAAATGTTACGACCAAAGAAAGGATATCTATGCTTGTTTTATTGACTACGAAAAAGCATTTGACAGAGTTAAACACACAGATTTAATTGAGATGTTATTGAGATGTGGTATAGATGAAAAGGATGTGAGAATTATCAAGAACCTATACTGGGACCAAAACGCTATTATTAAACTAGAAAATGGAAATATCTCACAAGGTATTCCTATTCAGCGAGGAGTTCGACAGGGATGTGTTCTCTCACCAACTTTATTTAATCTGTACTCTGACTTGGTCTTTAAGGAAGCGCTAACTGACATAAATCTCGGTGTGAAGGTCAATGGAGTGGTCATCAATAATATCAGATATGCAGATGACACTGTTCTTGTTGCGGACAGTTTAAAGGACCTTCAAGAACTTCTCGATAAAATTAACGCCACTGGTGAACGTTTTGGCTTAAACATTAATGTGAGCAAAACTAAAATGATGGTTTTTAGCCGAGAAAGTCATCCAAATGTCTATCTTGCACTAAAAGGTGTTGGTATCGAAAGGGTGAAACAGTTCAAGTACTTGGGAAGCATAATCACTGAGAAATTAGACCCTGACACTGAAATAAAATGCAGAATAGAAGCGGCACGAACAGCATTTAATAAAATGAAAAACCTTCTTTGTGACGACAATATAAACCTAAAGCTGAGACAAAGAATGGTCAAATGTTATGTATGGTCGGTCTTACTTTACGGTGTAGAGGCGTGGACTCTTAAAGTTAATATAATTAACCGCCTTGAAGCGTTTGAAATGTGGATCCACCGTAGAATGCTAAGAATATCCTGGACCGATATGATAACAAACATTGATGTTTTACGTAGAGCCAATGTAAATAGAGAATTGTTCACCACTATTAAGCTCCGTAAAATATCATATTTTGGCCATGTAATGAGAGGTAGCAAGTACACTATACTCCAGCTCGTCATGAAGGGGAAGATCGAGGGCCGCAGAGGGGTTGGCAGAAGACAGCTCTCCTGGCTTCGAAACATTCGACAGTGGACCGGTGTCAGAACCGTGGAGGAGCTGTTTCGCGCCGCCCAGGACAGGGAAGCTTTCTCTCAAATGGTCGTCAACGTCGGGGGGACCCGGCAAGACACATGAAGAAGATTATTTGTGACGAACATGTCTACTGCAGAACCTGAAGATGGAGTTCCAAGTTACTCCGAAAGCTTTTTGGAAAAATAAATTACGCGTTGTATCCGCAAACCTCGTCGCGAAAAACTCTTCAATATTATATATGTATATTCGAAAAATCTTTTATTGGATTATTTAAACATAAATATTAATCCATGACTATGGCTGACCGTGTTCAGCCGAAATGTCGGATATATGCCCCTTCGGGCAATAATCCATGTACACAGAGTAATCCGATAAAAGATTTTTCGGATATAAATCTCTGTGATAATATTTTCCACCACACACATATACCTATATATAATTGAATTGCACAAAACTAACGTGATATGATATAATTAAGAATGCTAAATGAGAATAAATTAATTGTGAAAAATGTTTGCCTCGTGTACAAACTATAAAGGACAGTTGGCCGACTATATTTTAGAGATTGGATAGTGGTTAATAAACTAAAAAAAAAAAAAAAAGTAGGTATTATGGACAAATATGGGTGCATTATACAGACTTCTTTGTAAATAACAACATCAAGTATAATTTGGTAAAATGTTGTGTGATAAAGTTTAAATATTAAGAGAATGAGAAGATGTGAGATGAGTGTTGTGGATAGAATGCTTATAAATAAGTTGCAATCAAATTATCAAGGATGGTCACGTGTTGAGTAGGAGAAAACGATGTGCGTTTATGAATGTGGAAGAAGTATGTGGGGATAGAACTGTGTGGTGTTCTGTCCTCTCTTCCTATAGACCATTAAAGGATGACGTCACAGAAAAATCATTGAGGGGCATCAGGCATCCCAACACAACAGATGATTATGGTGTAATATTAGTTGGAACGCCTAAAGAATACCTAATAATCAAAAAAACTGTCAGTGTCGATTTTGTTATTATTTTGTCATCTGACTTTCTTTTTTTTCTCTTATGGCATAACATCCTACAAGGATGATTTGCGCAATCTGACTGTTTGCCCCCCAAGCAAAAGCAAATCCATAGACAAGACCACGTGACCTTTAATGGTCTATTGGGGATAGATCACTTGGGATATGATATGAGGGTAATAGCAAGTATTATTAATTATGAGATGAGTGAATATTTCGTTATATTATTATAAATTCATTGAATCAATCAAAATGCCAAATAAGAAACCATTATTTTCAGGATGCATAGGTATATTTTTTTAAATTTCTGCCCCTGCAGAGATTAATGCATTTGTGTTTAAATGTATATATTTTAGGCATTTGGAACTGCTGGAGAAGCATTGGAACATTTCCTTTCTCGTGGTATTATCAACTGGGGGCGTCCTGTCTCCTCTCTAGTGGAGGATGGCAGTCTTTATATTCAGCAGGCACAAGCTTCTGAAGCAAGTGGTTAGTCATCTCAATTATTGGGTTACATAAAACAAACATACCTACACAATATAATATGTTGCAATCCCAGATTCATAATTTATTTTGACTGATTTCTTTAGGTCTAGTCTCAGTTCTATTGGAAGGTCCTCCCAATTCTGGAAAAACAGCCCTCGCAGCCCAATTGGCCAAAATATCAGATTTTCCATTTGTTAAAGTGTGTTCTCCCGAGGAAATGGTTGGTTTTACTGAAAATGCTAAATGTCTGCAAATTAGGAAGGTAACCGTAAATATCATAAGTTTTGTATAAAGTTCTTGATGCGAAAGATGATATTATTAAAAGTAATATTTCAGGTATTTGATGATGCTTATCGCTCAACACTATCATGTATTCTTGTTGACAATATAGAGCGGCTTCTGGATTATGGTTCTATTGGTCCAAGATACAGCAATCTGACTCTGCAAGCACTCCTTGTACTGTTAAAAAAACAACCACCCAAGGGAAGGAAATTGCTTGTATTATGTACAAGTAGCAGAAGGTTAGTGACATGGCTGTACCTTCCTCTCTTTGCATACCTACTACTTACACCATTGACATCAATCCATTCATATACCTAATAAAAATGTTTGCTATATAATAAATTTAGTCAGTTCATTAGAAACATGTTACCTTTGGTTTCAGGCAAGTTCTGGAAGATATGGAAATGCTTTCTGCATTTACTGCAGTGCTGCATGTACCAAATCTTTCCCAATCAGAGCATTTAATTGCTGTTCTTGAAGAATCAGATGTCTTCTCCAAACAAGATCTCAAGAATATTCAACGAAAGATAAAAGGATCCAGGTAATATATACTTTTTTTAAAGATAAATCTGGATTTTTGTTATAAACCCAAATACAACCTTATACACCTTTCACAGTAAGCTACTAAAAGCTTGTGACATAAATAATGTGTACCTAATCACTAAATGAAAATTTATGCGTTAAAATGACATTTACTATTGGAGAGCACACATTATATAAAAATTGATAAGTGTGTAACTTGATTGTGTTGCAGAGTTTTTATTGGAATCAAAAAGCTCCTTGGTTTAATAGACATGGCAAGACAGACAGAAGAACAATACAGAGTTGTGAAGTTCCTCACCAAGCTAGAAGAAGAAGGCGGTTTGGATGCAGGAACATGTGTACAATAAGATGTAACTGGCTCCTAGCATTTAGTCAAACAATCTTCAAGACCACAAATGACAGTTTTCAATCCACCACAAGATCAGATGCACTGCAACTGGAATGATATAACTGGATCCAAGAAAAATGAAAGTAAAAATGTCGCCAATATGTGTCGCAAGACATTACCTGACAAGCACAAAGATTTGCAGATATATCAAGTAGTGAACAACAATAAAGATTTCTTCAAGCTCTCCTTTTCAAAAGAAATATCTTTGGATGAATATGAGGATGAAAATACGTATGAAGAAATTGACCCCATTGCTAATGAAACTGCAGGAAATACACATACATCAGCGATGCGCAAGTCTCCTGATTATGAACAGAAACTTGTTTCTATGAGTGATATACAAGAAAATCACACCACATTGCACATTTGTCAAGTGTTATCAACGGTTATAGATGAATATACAGGTATAACTAGTACGGGGGACAATAACAATAAGGTGTCATACAAAAATTCATCCAGTGAAAATTTGTCTAGTGCTTTGTCTGATTCTACCATGGTGGGGAGTCCAATTCCACCACCTTCAGGAATGTCACAGAGTTTATGCGAGTCCTTAGACGATGTCTCCAATTTGGAAGAGGCGTTTGAAAATATAGTTTTGAGTAATGGAATTGAAAATATTTGTAGCGAATATGCCACTAGACAGGTGGATGGAGAAAGAGAAGAGGAGTTAGGTTTCCTGCCAGAAGACGATTGTGATGAATCTGTTTCTTTCAATACATATGTAGATATGGGGAACTTCTGAAGCATAGTGCTTGGTTATATGTTGTGTATTTATTCCCATGTCACTGTCATCCATGTGGTCTGGAGTATTGTCTTTATTCTCTGTTGCTTTATGTGTCCCCTGTGAGTATTTAACCACTTAGATATTATTATGTAATTCTTTACCATCAAAATAATAATGTAATAGATGAATTCAGAAGTAAACTATTTATTATATATTCATGCTTGTATTAATAATATATATATATATATATATAGCGATGAGTGCAGTCACCCGCTCTGAAAAAGATTGATATGAGAGAAGCATAAGAGATATAGGTGGAATTGGTGAACGTTGCCATGGTATAAAGCGCTTAAGCCAGCCAAAGCCGATTCGTAAGCATCGGAACACCTAATACTCTCTTCTCTACCCTGCAAGTGATGCATATATTGCGGTTAAATTCATACCTATCGTATATAATACATCATATTAACACTTTCGTAGGTGAAAAATTCCAGTTTATACGAAAAAAAATAACTTCGCATATATATATATATATATATATATATATAGGCGCATAATGTAACCATTATTATATCATGTTGTTGTACTTTATATAAAATATCCAACTTTATATTTCTTCTACTTACGTGTTGTTATTGAGCCTATTGTATGCAAAAAAATCATTATATTATCTGATATATTTTATTGAAAGTTTGTCAATGATTTTACCATCATGCCATGTGGCTAAGTGTCCATATAACCATATCACATTTGTCTGTTCACTATAGGCTCCAATATCAATATAAAATTTTATTATTGTACCTGTTTTAAGTACTTGTATATTAACTATTTTATTGAACGTTACATTGATTGATTACTACTTTTTGATCTATTATATGTTGTAAGTGATTATACTGATTAAATGTTGAGGGGCAAATGTATGTAATGATTATATATACATATTTACCTAATATTATATTATGACATTGTTATGTTGTACTCAAAGAGTATGTGTATAAAATAATATAATTATATTCCATGTAATTACCTATTAGGTATAAATGTAGTGACACCACACACACTGGGTGCTCTCCTCTGGTGGAGTGTTAAGTTAGTTAGACACCAATGTGAGGTAAATGTTATGTAGAATTAATGATTAATCATTATCTATCTCTTTAGTCATAAACATACATTCACTGTAACAGTGTTATTTCAAAATTACATGTTTTGAGAAAATATATGTTATAGTTTTATAATTGATACCAAGTGCAGATTGGTGATGATACTGCAGTGTTAGATATATTTTATATAAAATTTCTCAATCCTTTATAAAATATAAATTATACTATTTTGAAAATTATGTTTGAATGTCAATTTATTAGTTTTACTTCACCAATTATAATTTGTCCATGTTTAATGTTTTTAAATAAAAAATAAGTTTATGTCATATAGAGTATTATAATAGTAAAGAAATAGGAAGAGATGACTCAATTGGCACAAAGTCACTCTGATTGGAAGAGGCTGGTTTATGTTCCCCTAGCAGAAGCATTGAAGAATGATTGAGAGAGAATTGACAAGAAATTATTTAAATATATCAACAATTTCTAAATATTTCAATGTGAGATTGAATCTTGTCTATTGACTGGATTGAATAAGATTTAACACTCAAAATATGTAATTTCTGAAATGTAATAGTATCATACTAAAACAGCATATTGTATGTTTACAGGTTTTTATAGTAAATCAATTAAATGTGTCAATTTTACTTAATATCTCTTTTTTTCTTGTTTGTTGAATATGAATTAGTTGTTAGATGATAATTTATCAATAAACAATATTTTTATTACATTTCATTTAATCAAAGCTGAACTTATCAATTAGATAAAAGTTTTACAATATGTTTTCAGTCACAACCAATACAAGACTCAATATTTATGCACTTGTGTTGCATCACTAAGTCCCGTGACAAAATGAATATAAGTAATTATAAAATCAATCCCAAATTTTTCTACTGGCAAGACAGTTTAAAAATGTAGACAATGATAAATTAGTCACTGAAATTATTCATCACATTTAATGCCATCTTTAAGTTAATATAGCTAGTATTGTCTTAGATAAACTTTACAGATACAAAATATTGTTCAGCAGTAAGTAGTGTATGCAGCATAATATAGCGTAATCTCATTTCTAATTATTATAATATGTATCCTAAAGGTCAGCTGCGTGTTGAGTGAGAGAAATCGGCATACAAGAAACTGGATGAGTGTGGAGGAAGAAGTTTGTAAGGATAGATCTATGCGGTATTCCATTCTTGGCGGTTACGGTGTGAGGGTATAGATAGTGTTGGTACAATTACATATTGTTAAGACAATAATTCCTATAAGTAGGGACCTGAATTTTTCGCATTTGCGATAAACCCTCCTTTGTTCGCGAAATTTGCATTTTTTCGCGAATAACGCGAATTTCCACATTTTAGCAAAATAAAACTGAAATATGTTTAAAACAATAAAATAATCTACCGAATTGATGACAAAATTAAAAACATCTATATCTAAAAAGTGGCCAAGTGGAAATTATTTACTGGATAGCCATAAATTTATGAAAGAATGTCTATGGTGGCATGCCTTTTATGGTAATGACATCGTGAATTGACGTACTGTAAATAAAAAGAGGTAATTGAAATTCAATTGGCTGCGGGTGAAATTGACTTAGCCAAGGCATTGAATATCGTGAAGCTTCAAGAAAAAGAATTTGCTGAGGGAGTTAGCAAAGCAATATGGATGCCTTGTGCTAATGTCGATTCAGATAGATTCTTGTCCTCTTATAACACAATGTTGTCTGATCGCAGGACTAATTTAAAAGAAAAAAAATTAGCTACGATATCAATTTTTATTTTGAACCGTAATAAAAGTATTTGTATATGACATATTTAAAAAAAGTTAAATAAGAAGTTTAAATAATTGTAACCAATAAAAAAAAAATATTGTGTTAAATTTAACTTAAAAACCGGGATTACTGAGTGTTGTTTTTTGTTTTAAATAATTAGATTTATTTTAAGAAAATGGTACCGAAATCTGCAAAAGAATAACACCAATCTTTGAAAAATAACACCGCTTTTCCATCAAAATAACACCGCTTTTACAGAATAATAACACCGCTTTTCCATAAAAATAACACTAAAAAATTCAGGTCCCTACCTATAAGGTATCCTTTTTTTGATGCCGATAATAATTCAATATTTTAATCTAGTTAATAGGTGCGTGCAAAAACTTACCATAATACTCTGTACTTAAAACAGACTCATTCATTCCAAGTGTAGTGTGAATTGTTTGTAATATAGTGTTTTATAATAAGATATACATACCTACATATATGTATGTATATACATTGTATGTGACTGTGATAGAAGTGGTAAGCATATTTGTTTTGTTTAAAGAGATTTAGGTACATTGAAGTTGCAATAATTTATTTATTTCACTTTTAGGTTAAGTATACATCATATTGTATTTATTCCAGTAGTTATTTGCAATAAAATATTTATCTGTTGACATAAGTATGTTGCATTGTTTTGTATTGTTAAAATATATGTGTATTAAAAAAACAATGCTCTTTACAATATTTAATTATATATTTATACCCTTTTCCAACATAGGTATAACAAATTTACTTATTTAAAAATAAATGAGTCAACTTAATATAAGGGGAGCTGGATAATTTGTTTCATAAACATAAGTATACATTAAAGTAGCATATTATATTATCTACACTTGATACCACTTAATTAAATAATTTTAAAATTTATTCAGTTAGCACATTCACAGGCATCCACCCAGTCATTATATACATCAATTGGCTCTGAAAGAACATTTGTGGTCGTTTGAAAATCTTCCAGGCACACTCTACATGTTATCTTGGCAGTGTTTCGACTTCTATCCCTAAACAACAACAAAAATATGATTAATATAAGAGATAGAAATGGAGTATTAAAATCTATTACAAAGGCACGGCAAATTCCATGAGGTTGATTCCACGTAAACAAATATTATTTAATACAAATAAATAGAATGTCACAGGATAGTGGCATGGTAATGGCAGAATGTCAGTTATATGGAAAAATATCTTGTTAATTTGAGATTGTAAGATGTCTTTATGGGGTTGATAGTGTCTATCTATTGATGCAGTGTGTATGGTTTGGATATTTGGTTAATGAACTGAATTAATTTATGTACTGTGAATCACTGATGAGGAATTGCGGCATTAGGGTGAAGACACAAAGAAAGCAGCTTGTCTGTGTCTACCGGTGCAAGAGTTGAACCATGCATTTCAATGAATATGCGCATAGTAAAAGCAGGAACATGCTTATCGGCACAGACGAGTTTACCCCAACGAATCAAACATTCTTTTCACGCAGGTTCAGTCAGATTACGAACATGAGCAAATATTGAAATTGCCACGGTGTTTGTTAAAAACTCCCATATGGGATAAATTACTTAATTGTGTAGTAATAGAAATGTTCTAGTTTATTTAATATATCGTTGTTGCATATTCAAGAAGAGACATGTGCGCGCATTTTTATTTGGGCATACTCTTAAAACTGTTCAATAAGGCATTAAAATTGTAGTTTGGACTTTTTATTGGCACGTGATATTATTCTTTAAGTATTGAATTTTAATATTTGATACTAAGAATTACTATTAAAATGGTTATGATGTCACTATAAACAGTTTATTCTAGCAACATCAAAATATTTATGAATTCATATGTCCCTTTTTGAATATGCAACGACGGTATTTTCTATTTTCATTCTTGCATATTGGAAAAACTGATCTTTGTCATTCTTAAGATCTATAAAAAATTATATTTGCCATGTAGTTTTGGATCTTGGTGTGCCTTTATCACAGCGTGAAAACAGTGAGACGTCTGTGGGAGTGCTGCGCGATCTTGAATATGCGGATGATTTAGCCCTTTTTCATACATCTGCGGATGGATTACAGTGCAACGCTAATGCTCTTTATGAAAATTCCTTACGCCTTGGCCTTCATATCAACACTGGTAAAACGGAGTACATGTACGAGTACTCACACCCCACTAATGATTGGTAATTGCCAAATATCTCAGGTTAGCAAATTCAGGTACCTGGGAGCAACCATAAAAGAGGGTGATCTTCGGTCGCAATTACCAATCCGCAAAGGAGCAGCTAGCGGGGCTTTCAATAACATGAACAAAGTTTGGAAGGCATCAGGACAAAATGTCGCTTGTTCAATGCGTGCATCATCCCAATCCTTTTATATCGCTGTGAGTCTTGGCACTTAACCAAGGCTCAAGAGCGGAAGATACTATGCTTTGAAAACAAGTGTCTTAGAAGGATTTTGGATGTCAAATGGTATGAACATGTTACAAATGATGTTGTGCGCCGGCGCACCCACCAGAGACCTGTAATCTCCGTAATATAGGAGAGACGATGGTCCTGGCTGGGACATGTTTTGAGAATGCCCAAAAAGAGCACTGTTCTTCCGTCCGCAAGGGTTCAATCAACAGTATATTAAACAACAAGCACAGACAAGATAATTTAAAATCACAAGTCAAATATAGAGTAATTAAGTTAAATTTAGAGTAATTAATTAATGTCAACTAAAAATGAATACTTATTTTTAATTTCACAGTCTAATTTTCAAAAAGAAATGTCACCACCTGATGAGCTAAACATGATTGGTAATTTATCTGCTTTTACATGGGTTTGTTATGGCCATGTACATTGTACTAGCACAGATTAAAGCAGGTAACCTGCTTTCTATGTATCTTCACCATTACTGACATGGAAGTATAGTGATACCGTAGGACTCTCGCGGAGATGCTCTGTTACCTTCCTTCGCCAATCAAATCCTTACTGACAACATAAAAGCAAACTATCGCATAAGATAATTCGAAGATGCTTGTAAATCTTACATTTTTACTTCGCAAGACTTCTCATGGTTGCAAAAAGGGCAGTTGAACTGGATATCCAGTGGTTCTATAGCTTTTCTTTTAGGGGGAGGTTTCCGCTTGGATTTTCGACGACCCATCTCGAATGTTTTATGAAGATTCTGTTTTTTTTATCAAATTTATATAAAATAACACTATCCAAAAATCTATGCTCAGGTACTTCGATCTTCAATAGTCAACCGAGCTGATAATTATAAAAACTATTGATAAATTCGATAAACACCCAACGATGTAGTTATACTATAATACACAATTTTTAATATACTATTATTATACTCTATGTACACAATCCATATACAATCAACTACCATCAAATCAACCATAGAATAATAAGTAGTAGTGCTGTAAATTCGGTACAGATCGGAAAAATTGTATCTGGCGATAATAATACTCGTTACTTTTTAATATAGGTGTATTATGAGAATAATATTATTATTGTCGATTGGTTGATCAATTGATCACCCATAGTGAAAGAGTCTGAATGCTACCGACATCCAAGTGAACTAGATATGATACGATCTACTTGCATAAGTAATTTAACTTGGTCCACGTATACTTTGATTTGTAAACCCGTTATGAAAAAAATGTAGACTATCGCCATCTTCAGATTCAAAGTATAATTTTCATATTCTTCAATATCCATTTATCCATATATATTAGTGATGTAACAAATATTCGTATTCGCAAAAAATATGCGAATGTTTTGCGAATATTATGGTAATAATAAAGTATTGGATATTCGGTAAAAGTACCGGATACTTACCCGGTACATTGTAGAAAAAGGTACTGCATGAAAATATTCTGAAAACCGAGGAGTTTTTGAAATACTTTAAATTCTTATACTATACTATACCATCACGGCATATCCCACAAGTGGGGTAGCAAGCAGACCAGCTGCATGTAAGAAACATGCAAGCTGTCCTCTTCGTGCCAATATAAAATCAAGACATTCAGGATGGGTGGCAAACCTCATCGCTGAATTTAAGATATGTACAATGTCATATCAAACACATGGTTCAAAAACATAGTGCAAAAATGCAAACACATGGTTCCAGCACCACTTTAGACATCGTTATACGTGGAAATCTCCCGGAGACAGATTCCGGTCGCAGATTGACTACATTTTAACGCGGCAACGGTATAGAAACCAAATTAAAGATTGCAGGAGCTATGCAGGCCCGGACATTGATAGCGACCATAATATGGTTGTGGCGGAAACCATACTGAAATTCAAAAGGCTCGAGAAGAGAACCACAAAAAGATGGGACTTAAAGCTTTTAAAAACAAAAGAAGTAAAAGAGAAATACGACGAAAAAACTAAGGTTTGCGATTTTCAGAGCAATGAAAGTGTAAACAGAGTATGGGAGAAAATCAAAGAGAAAATTACCACTGCGGCAGACGAGGCAATAGAGAAAAGAAAGCCGCAAGTTAGGAAAGAATGGATTACGGTCGATATAAAAACAAAAGAAGTAAAAGAGAGAAATACGACGAAAAAACTAAGGTTTGCGATTTTGAGAGCAATGAAAGTGTAAACAGAGTATGGGAGAAAATCAAAGAGAAAATTACCACTGCGGCAGACGAGGCAATAGAGAAAAGAAAGCCGCAAGCTAGGAAAGAATGGACTACGGTCGATATATTAGAAATGATTGAGGAAAGAAGGAGGTTAAAGAACTCGAGAACAGAAGAAGGAAAAAAGTAATATAAAATCTTGAGAAACAAAATCAACAGGGAGTCCAAATTGAGAAAGGAATGCTATCTGCAAGAAAAATGCAGGAATATCAACAGAAATATAAAACAAAGGAAATTTGAAACTGCATATTCTGAAGTCAAGAATTTTTTCAATGATAAGGCACAGCCACGATGTGCTATCCAAGATCAAAACGGCAAACTAGGTACTGTTTGAGGATGAATTGATTGTTAAAAGGTGGAAAGAATACCTAGAACAACTTTACAAAGGAAAGAACATACTTGAGGAAAGTAAAGCACTGGAAACAGAATATGACAAAGAAAATAATGGAGATGACATCTTAAGAAGTGAATTTGATAATGCCTTATCAAAATTGAAAGACGGCAAAGCACCAGGTATTGACCTAATTCCATCAGAGCTGCTTAAATGCGCAGGAAGCGGCATGCTTGACACTTTGTATAAGCTTGTCTGCAAAATATATAACACAGGAGAGATACCTGAGGACTTCGCCAAATGTCTGATACGAGCGCTACCTAAGAAAACAGGCACGACAAAGTGCGAACAACACAGAACATTAAGCATGATATCACACGCTTCTAAGATACTCACCAACATTATAATGAAAAGGGCGGAAAGTAAAATCAACGAAACACTTTCAGAAGATCAATTTGGATTCCGCAAAGAGACAGGTACAAGAGATGCAATTCTGAGTCTAACACTTGTTCTTGAAAAGAGAATAACTGTGAATAGAAACACGTATGTAGCATTCATCGACCTAGAAAAAGCATTCAATAAAGTAGAATGGGAACAACTTTTTAAGACTCTAAACCAGATAGGAATGAGCTATAAGGACAGAAGAGCAATCTGGAGCCTATACAAGAATGAAATGGCTGTAATTAAAAGCGGAGAGAGCTGCGCAAAAGCGAGGGTAGAACAAGGTGTGAGACAGGGATGCTCAATGTCGCCAGCACTCTTTAACTGCTATATACAGCGAGCTATTGATGAACTCAGAGAAGAAATGAAGAACTGGACAGGAGTAAAAATAAATGGGAAAAAAGTCGACATGATTAGATATGCTGACGACATAGCACTGCTCGCAGACTCCGAGATGGAGCTGAACGAAGCCTTAGGGAAAATGGAAAGTATACTGTTGTCAAAGTACAACATGAAAATAAATAAAGATAAAACAAAATGCATGGTCGTTGGAAGGGAGGAAGCGACTGCGAACATTGCCATAAATGGAGTGAGCATCAAACAAGTAAGAGAATTCGTGTACTTGGGCAGCAGAATAAACCAGGACGGACGCTCCAAATCAGAAATTGTGAGCAGAATAAACCAGGCACGAATTGCCTTTAACAAAAAATCCAAAATATTAGAATCCCCTAATATTGATCTAAGCGTGAGGAAGAATCTCACTAAAGCCTTTGTGTGGAGCATTTTGTTACATGGGTGCGAGACGTGGACCATCAGCAAGAGAGAAAGCGGACGGTTAGCGGCATTTGAAATGTGGTGCTATAGACGCATGCTGAAGATTCATTGGTCGGAACACGTCGAAAACGAAGAAGTGTTAACCAGGGTTGGCGAAAAAAGGCAACTCCTCAAAATAATCTGCCAACAACGAGCTAATTGGATTGGCCACAACATCAGGCACCCAGGACTGCTCATCGCAATCGCAGAGGGCAGGACCGAAGGCACAAATGGCAGAGGTCGACCGAGAGACGCCTATATGGACCAACTGAAGAGGGACATGAGCTGTGGCTCATATATGGAGTTGAAGAGACTAGGGAGGAGTGGAGAAATAAGTCAAAACTCGTTGCAGACCAATCCAATGGATTGTAACTCATTAGGGGAAGCTGTCTTACCTTGGCCCTTTTTTGGGTTTTCATTTTTTTTTTAAATCTATGAAACCAATGTTGATAAAACAAATTGCTATTAGTCGGTGGACACGTTAGGTACATAATAAAAAAAAATGGCATTATAGGAAAGTACTTAATATTTATTTTTTATTTTAAAAAAAATATTGGATTACTGGTCAAGGTACAACACCCCTGTTGTACCTTGGGCACCCCATTGTCTTAAGTAGCATTCACATTACTTCACTTTGGATGATCATCCAGAGTGTCAGGGTCAAACCTGTTCATCGAAAGTGAACACGTCTGTTCACATTTGTTCATCCTATGCTTTCACTGCCATGTCTACTTTCTCACTCATATTGTATGTAGTTTGACGTATTTTCGCATAAAAATAATTAAACAAATTCAAAAATGAAAAATAACACTTAAAATAAATTAATATAGCTCTCGACTGCATAATAATTTTGTTCATGATTCTGACATTCAATACAAATTCATAGAGAATTAAACAAATAATAAGATAAAACTTGTTTATGGTCGTTTCAGTGAAAGGACCTTTCATCAAAATTATGACGAGTGGTAATCTCTTTCCTCCGTCATCGCTAGTGATCACTATTGATGAAACGCCTGTTCACACTTGTTCATCTTGGAGGATCATCCGGAGTGATCACTGAAAGTGAACGTAGAGTCCGCGCCACCAAAGAAGTCCCGCGGTGGTAAAAATGCCGAACTAAAAATGACAGATATCGTTTGTCAGCCATCTTTGGTTTTAAGTGTTGTGCCGGGAGTAAAAAGTGTTGAAAAAGTGTTATAATATTAATTATCGAAGATGCCTAAAGTGTTAAAAAGTAATGCCCGTGAAATGATTCTTAAGGTGAAAGATTTTTGTGAATCAGAAAAGAAAAATAAAGACATTTTAATTCCATTAGAAAAAGTTCGTTCCCGTGAAGCTGCTATGACAGGTAATGTTTAGTGTTGTCAGTAAAAAAAACTTTTTCTCACTTTTAAGGAATATTTATTTTTACTTTAGTATCTGAAATAATACTTTAATTTAAAAATATTTTAATATAAAAATAATAATTTAATAATTGAAAAAAAAGTTCGTTCATGATGTGAATGATAACACCACGGCCTTTAATGCTGGGAGACGGAGGTTTTATCTTATATTTCATGGTTTTAATTTACATTAAATGGTAATAAAACATCAATTTCTTATTACAGGTGTTGCTGAAAAACTGTGTCCAGGATAGTGAAAGCGAGTGATAGTGATACAGAGTCCGATACAAATTCAGAAGGTAGTGATGATAGTGACTGCAGTATGTCCGGAATCACTCCACTATGTGATCACAATTAATTATTCATGATTTTATTTTTGTATTAGGTAGATATATTATTGTTAATAAAAATTAATCAATAAATGTAAAAATTTTATTTACAAAATTATGTAATATTCATGCTATGAAATGGGACAGGCAGTTATCAGAATTTATGCAAAAAATTACATGGCTAATGTGGGAAAATTTAATCTATGAATGTGGCAACACTTCTTTTGGCGATCGCTGCGCTGAGCCCGCGAGACTTCTTTCGTGGCGCTTACTCTATGTGAACGACCCTTACCTTGGACCTATTCATGTGGGAAGAAATAATAACTTTATTTTTATATTATTAGACTGTATTTATATTATGAAAAAAAAAACATTTAACAAAATTACAATGTTAACTAATAAAAATAGGAACCAACAATATGAAAAATTAACAATATTTTGCCATTTCTGGAATGTGGTATAATTCTCGTTTGGAATTATTTTTTTGGGGTGTTTTAATTCTTTCCTTAATACTGGAAAAATGATATATGTCAATATCTTCTTTTACTGGCCATTTCCAATTTTTCAATGATTTTTTCATTGATTTAATAAGTAGGCGCTCGGAGTTTATGGACTCAATTTGTCCAACATGATATTCATTTTTGTTGCAAATGAAAATTACAAAGTCATTTAGATTGTATTTAACAGATGGGATATTTTCTTTTGATGAGTAGGTAATAGTTTCAGTCTCCTTTTCAGATGACAGAATATACAGTGAATCATCTGAATCACGAACAGAAAAATCTTCATCTTCTGAAGTTTCTGGTGTAATTTTTTTTTCTTAACATAACTTTTCTTTTTCGAAATATTTTTTGGTTTTGTATTTTTTTTTATTACTTTTACTTTTTCAATTTCTCATTTTTCTGGAGTATCGGTGAGAATGCGAGATTTGCCCTTCTGTCTTCCTTGTCGAACTCCCTTTCTTGGTTCAGCCTTTGGGTGGGGTCTAATCATAGTTGGTCTTACGATATCCACATTCTCTTTGGAATCGATTGAAGGTTCGATTTCAGACAGTATTCTTGGTGAGGTTTCAAGAAAGCTGCGGATAGAATATTGGGATGGCATAAAATCATGCTCTCCGAATATATTCTCATCCAGCGGGTGTATGCCTGTACTTTTAAACCCTTGAATTATATTTGCGGGAGTAAAAGCCAAAGGAAACGCTTTTCCCATTAGCTGGGACACATTATATATTGTTAAGGGCTTACCTAATATGTATTCACCGAGACGCTGCAATTGTCCACGTGAACAATTCTGAGAACTTTAATAAATAAAATATAAAAATATATTATTGAGCACTGTTTAATCTCCACTATGTTAAGGGTCGTTCACATACGTTCACTTTCAGTGATCACTCCGGATGATCCTCCAAGACGAACAAGTGTGAACGGGCGTTTCATCGCTAGTGATCACTAGCGATGACGGAGGAAAGAGATTACTACTGGTCATAATTTTGATGAAAGGTCCTTTCACTGAAACAACCATAAACAAGTTTTATCTTATTATTTGGGCAAAGGCTATTTGTCCGTAATTACATAGAAAAAAGAAAGAAATTATAAAATTTATCCTTGGTGAACTTTTCCATAGAGAAATTGCAAAATATGTTTATGGTTAACTATTACACCCTTTTTTTAATAAAAGTCGGTATAAGTATCCGATACTTTTTTGAAAGAGGTATTTTGAGAAAATACTCTAAAAGAAAACCGAGGAGTTTTGAAACATTTCAAATTCCTAAACCATTTTGAAAATTTAGCGACGAGGGGGGGGGGGGTGGAAGTTTTAAGGTGAAGTTAAGTTATCAAATGTTCCATATTTGGAGTAGGTATATTGTTGTGCGGCCGGGCCGCAAATTACGACTGCCAATCAGTGTGACCAGATTTAATTTTCAAAAACTACTAAATTCTTAAAATGGTATAGGAATTTGAAGTATTTCAAGAACTCCTCGGTTTTGTTAAACAATATTTTAGCATAGTACCTTTTTACCGGGTATTTTTTTTTTTTTAGAAAAGATATATCTGGGTTTTGATATAAACCCAAATACAACCTTATACACCTTTCACAGTAAGCTAAAAGCTTGTGTCGTGAAAGGGGAATTTGTACCGACTGTTGTTACTTTTCGGATACTTTCATACCGACTATTGAAAAAAAGTTATTCGCTTAAATTTCTACCCCCCCCGTCGCCGAATTTTCAAAATGGTATAGGAATTTGAAGTATTTCAAAAACTCCTCGGTTTTCTTCAACAATATTTTCTCGCAGTACCTTTTTCTAAAATGTATCCCGTATTTGTACCGATAATTATTTTCGATCAGTAAGTATTCCCAAGTACCCGATAATTTGCCGACTAAATACAAAAACTGCCAAAAAACTACTAAACATTCTTGCAAATGCCTCAAAAACTACCAAAAAAGTAGGAAACTACCAAATCTGGTCACACTGCTGCCAATATTGACAGACGTCAAAACAGCGTGGCTTTGTTTATCTTTGCATAAAATTCCTTACGTATAGCCACTGAATTGACAGACGTCAAAACCATGCCGTTTTGTTTACATAATTTACTGTAAAATACTTCAAGGTCAAAACTGTCATTATTTGACAGTGACAGTGACAGTGACAGTAATTCCTGTTACTGACGAATAGCCGATGCGTATTATTTGTTTAATTCTCTATGAATTTGTATTGAATGTCAGAATCATGTACAAAATTATTATGCAGTCGAGAGCTATATTTATTTATTTTAAGTGTTATTTTCCATGTTTGAATTTGTTTAATTATTTTTGTACCAAAATACGTCAAACTACATACGATATGACTGAGAGTGTTGACATGGCAGTGAAAGCATAGGATGAACCAATGTGAACAGACGTGTTCACTTTCGATGAACAGGTTTGACCCTGACACTCTGGATGATCATCCAAAGTGAAGCAATGTGAATGCTACTTTAGGTTAAATACCGAACGTTTTCGTCTATACTTGTAGGCATCTTCAGGGAAACTGAAATCTAAAAATTGTGAGAGCTGTTGTTCATGTGGTGAGAAGGGTGCAGGTAGTGGGAGGGGTAGTGGTATTTAACCTAACATAGTGGAGATTAAACAGTGCTCAATAATATATTTTTATATTTAATTTATTAAAATTAAAAATGGATTTCCACAGCGTAAACACAAAAACTCTTGAATTATTAATTCTGAGAACGTTTAGTGCATCCAGGCAAATTTTAATAAAAGGCTGTTTCTTCTAGTGCGTATTTTTTAAATAGCTTTTAAATGACTGTACCCTTTTTATAAAGTCACTAACGATCACGCGGCTATAATTAAAAGTTTGCTTTTGAAACCTTATAAAAGGTATTTTCATTGCAATTGTGTAAATTATCTTTCCATATATATTGAAATTACCCTTTCTACTTTTCGTTAAAAAAATATTTACCAACAGATTCAAATACATTGCTTAAACGAAAGACATTATATGAAATAGCGGCGACACGGAAAAATCACCTCAATTTATATTGTACATTAGAGATATTTTTTTGTACTTCTTTTCGAATAGATACGTTTTTTATTATTTGACAGCGAATATTAGACACTAGCCGTGTAACCCCACAGAGGTAATTTGGGTGCAAAATCAAAAATGAGGTTTCGGCGAAGAATAAAACTTCTTGAGGTTAAAATTTTATTCGAGAATACGATTCGCAATGTGACAAGTGGAAAATTGGAGCAATTGTTTAAAACACGTGATTAAAGTAGAAAAAATAATTTGGATGTCAGATGGAATGATGGATGATGCTTTCGACCAATTCGTGATAAATGTTGGAAACACGTCCGATTCCTCATCTCTCTGATTAATTGTTTCTTTTTTTTAATTTAGTTGAAATTTTTTTATAAATCTTTTTGTGCTAAATTCCGACATACAGTATTTCCTCAAATTTCTTTTATAAATTAAGATACACACACTCAAAGTAAATATATGTTATATGAAAGTAAATATATGTTATATGAAAATGTCGTTCCTTTGATGGTTTTACATAGTAAATGAAATGTCTAATGAACTGGAGAAATGTCGTTTCATTGGACCATCCTGATGGATTGGCACCACCAATAGTTCCATCTGGAGCTCCAGAAAGCATAAACTCTTTAAAATTTACACGTGGAAAAATCAACATTGGAGGGATGAAGCCACCTCCTGCATTTATAGCTGCAATCATAGTTACAGTAGTCCCTCTGTCTGCACTAGTCATGGAACCCACTTGCTTAACGCCTTTCGGAGATAAAATTTTTGGTGGTACGTGGACTGTGGATAAACCCGATTCGTCGACATTCTAAATATCAACTCCTCTAAAATCATGATGTTTGGACAAAGCTTTCTTATAATTTGAGAACATTAATTCTACATTGACCTTATTGAATGCAGAAAAACGAGCTAATCACGTGGCCTCAGGTTTCCGTAAGGAAATTTCATCCTTGCATCGTTTTCGGAAACAGCGCAACCAATTAGCGCCAGCCATCTGGTCTGTATCCCATTGGGATGGATACTTTTTATTAATTTCAATAGCGTATTGATAAGCCAACTTCCTTACGTCTTTCAAAGTCAAGCCATATTGTAATCCAGCTGCCTCCTTCAAATAATCTACAAGACCACGCTCGTCTCTATCTGTGAAAAATCGTTTTACAGCAAGATTTTTACGAAGGTTGCTGATATTTTGTCCAGTTTCAAGACAATGTTTATAATTCCGTTTTAAAGTATTTTTGGAAAAACCAAAATGTTTTGCCGCTCCATAGATGGTATTTTTTTTTCTTTTAATAAAGATATTGCGGTTTCCAATTTGCACTTATCGATGGGAACTCTTTTTATACTGTTTTTACTGCGAGGCATTTTCCTACAAACGGAAAAAATATATAAAATGTCGGGTAGTTATTGTCAATAAAAAAATAATAATAATGTTGTACCTTGGCCCTAGGGTCAAGGTACGACCTATTCACTACGGCCAAGGTACAACACTAGGGACTGTTGACATTTAATTGACAGTAAAAAAATATAGGTTATGTTTTGCTCATGTCATTCTTTTGCAATGCTAAGAGTAATTAGTGATGTTAATAGTGTAATACTATTTTTTAATGATACTATTATTATCAAAAATTAATGAGCTTAGTAAATCGTCGAAAAAAAAACAAAAACACTGAAAATGCTCCCTTTATCTCACAAAACACACTTCTTGACCGCAGCTATAGATACAAACAATGTGACCAGATTTTATTTTCAAAAACTACTAAATGGGGAAGTCAAAAACTACTAAATTCTTAAAATGGTATAGGAATTTGAAGTATTTCAAAAACTCCTCGGTTTTCTTAAACAATATTTTATCACAGTACCTTTTTCTACTATGTACCCGGTATTTGTACCGACAATTATTTTTCGGGTACTTTATCTACCCGACCAAATACAAAAACTACCAAAAACTACCAAAAACTACCAAAGAAATAAAAACTACTAAACATTCTTGCCAAAGCCTCAAAAACTACCAAAAAAGTAGGAAACTACCAAATCTGGTCACACTGGATACAAATGACGGTAGTCAAATGACGTTTTGAATCCCATAGATAAATACGGTTCAAATATGGTTCAAATACCATAAATATTAAGATAAAGTGAGTTGCCCAAGGTACAACTAGGGTCAAGGTAGGACAGTTTCCCCTATATATACATTGACGATTCATTATTTTCGAGACCCGTTCCCATAGAAATAGATGGAACCCATAGATATAGTAGCTCTGTATACATGTATCGAAATGTCAAACATCCTTCAAGAATATCTGTCAAATACGGTGTATAAGCGTAGTACAATCTCGATTTGTTATTGAAGTTATTATTTTACGGTAATTTTATTTCTCACATTAGAAATGAGTGATTCTAAGTTTAAACCCGAAGATAAACCCAATAGACTATTGGATGAAAGTGCATTCGCCACATTATTTCATAGTTATCATGAAAAACATTTGAAACAATGTTGGCCTCTGGTACAGAAAGCTCTTGCTGAATACTTTGTAGTTGCTAAATTGGATCTCATTGAAGGTAGTATGACTGTGAAAATAACAAGAAAACAGGTAAATATTCAAACCCTTAACCATTAAATAAATTTTGCATTACTTTACATATACGTTTTATTCATAATCTATTACGTTTAATTAATTTTTTATTCACTTATTCTGTTTATTCATTCACTTGAATGTATTCATCTTATTTATTTCTTTTAAATACACCTTATAATTTTTTTTTTAACTTTTAATTGATTTTCATCTTACTATTTTCGTTCATCTAAATGTATTCATCTTAATTTATGTGTTAAAAACATTTCCGCTTATTGAATTCACATTTTGTTGTCATGTTCTACAATTGACTGTCTGATCCTGTGAATATTATAAAAGTAAAAAAGCAAGTAAAAATACATAGAAAACTGTATTTGCATTACATCTACTTAACAGCCATATAATATGGAGGGAGAGAATTTTCCACTGAAACATTCCAATTTAAAACCATTGAGGTCAAATCTGTAACTATCTTATAAATTTACAGGTCACGATGGAAGAGACTCAAATCAAATTTATAAACGTAATTACAAAATTATCTCAACAATCTGATGGTAAAATTATTGTGGATTTCCAAAGAGAACATTATGACCATTCAATAGACTTGTCAAAAATGAGATTACCAAAACATGAAAAACAAAATATTGCAATCCAATACTATTAATAGGTAAGATTTTATAAAAAATTCATTTTATAACACTTTTATAGATAAAAAAAAAATAGCGACATAATATTGGCATGAATGATTAACATAACATAACATGCATAGACAATTCACACAGATCTAGCTAGTCCCAAACTAAGATATGAATCTTGTATTATGGGTACTAACGCGACGATATACATATATACAATGCACTGAACACATATACATGTAACACCCAGGCCCTGGACAATTTGAAAAAGGTCATTCTTCATTTTGCCCTGGCCGGGAATCGAACCCGGGACCTCGTAACTCAAAGGCAAGTGCGTTAGCCTCTGTTGTCCGACATGGTTAAAGAAGGATGAAAGTGGCATAAATGCAGTAGAAATGAGATCGTTGAGAAGGATGTGTGGTAAAAGTCTGAGAGATTGTGTGCGTAACAGTGATATACGAAAGGAATGTGGAATGAAAGTTGGTGTGGTTACAAGGATGAATGTAAATAAGTTAAGATGGTTTGGGCACGTGGAAAGAATGAATGAGGACAGAATGACCAAGAAGATACATTGGGCTGAGAGGAATGGTGCTCGGAGACGTGGACGTCCGAGAATTAAATGGCAAGATCATTTAAATCAAATCCTACAGGACGGTCACGTGTTGAGCACATTGAACAGGAGAGCATGCATGAGGAATTGTATGACAGTGACGGAAGCGAAAGATGTATGTAAGGATAGAAGGAAGTGGCGCTCGATCCTTTCTGCCTACCCTGCAAGGGAAGCGACGTGATGGTACGTATGTATGGATGTTATCTTAATTAATATAGAAATTACTGGTGAAATTTTTTACATTTGCCGGAAACCAAGCCCAAGACCTCCCAAATGGTAGACGGGCATCGTAATAGCAAATCTACTACTGATCTATTATTAAAAAAAAATACCTAAGATCTTGAATACATACCTTTAAACTTTCTGTTGACATTGTGTTAACCAATGTTTTTACTACTAATGTAGTGATTTTGCCACTTCCGATGTTGTTGGGAGTCTCAGTATTAGTGGAATATGTTTACTATAAAGTAGTCCAACATTGTCAGCCAAGTAAGCCGTATAATTTAATGTTTGTAACAGCAGATAGAGTTCACTTAGTGTCGACTAAATTAAAAAATATTATGAATTCTAGATATTATTTTCTAGGTTACGAACGTCGATGAGATTATAGTTATTACATGATATTATGTTATCATATAACATACTATTCATGAGATCTATTTTATGATTGAGACATAGCTTTGCGCATAAAGGAAAGGATATATTTTATATTTTTTACATAATTATAAACATTTTTAGGATAACTTAAAATAAAACACTTATGTTAAGTATATCTACAGTCACTGTGGATATATTTTAAAAAAAACTTTTTTATACACACTTATATTCCAATTTCCTTTCGTCCAATTTCAATTCTCCCCTTCTTTTCCAAGGTCACTGAAAGACTGGCATATAACCAACTCAATACTTTTATCACAAAATAATCTCCATAACAAAATCCAGTCATAATTAAAATTATTTAGACAAATAAGACGTATACATTCCAAATTCGTGTACTTTCTCAAAACATATTCACACTGAGTGCTACTTATTTTAAAATATTCCAGGAACTGCGTGGGCAAAATATCTTGGAAATTAATCCTTTTTTTATAAAATCTCACAACTCCGTCTTCCACATCCCTTTGTAATAATATTTTTCGCCACATTGTATAACAAATTTACTTAAAACACCTATAATATAAACCAACGTCTACTTTCACAACATGACGAATCGCATATTTGAAATGTCAAAATATTCGTTTGCTATGTTGGCAAAGTTTTTTATGAAAAGTAGTAATGGTGGAACAGAACTGCCTATTTACTTTGCGAATGGCGTCTTCTTTTCACTTTGCAATTCCTACTTTGCAAAAAGATGTAATGGTGGAACGGAAACAAGCCGATGAATTGCATAGTGCAAAATGCAGAGTTGGAAAGTATAATGGTGGTACGGGGCACTGGTTTTTAATAGTTATATTTTTAAATTGTTATATTTTGAATAGTTATATTTTTAAATTGTCATAGTATAATTTTATGTAAATTTTTTATAAGCTATTTACTGTTTAAAATAAATGCTCATATGATTATAATGTTTTTTTTTTCTTCCAATTTGTACATTATTATATCTAGTATGACCTATTATTAACCTAGATGTTGTTTGGTTTGGCGTTTTCTCTTAAAAATTGAGTGAGAATATCCCGTACAGACTGTTAAGATATGTAATAAACTGTTTTTACTTCAGATGTGTAATTAAATTATTTAAGGATGTTATAAGTTAATAAAATTAAAAAAATATTAGATTTTTTTAGATTAGATATATCTAGGTTTTTGTTATAAACCAAAATACAATCTCATACACCATAGGTGGCCAACCTTTTCAGCAGCTGGGCCAAATTTCAGAATTGAGATTTTCTACCGGGCCATACAACAATTTACTCCATATATGGAACATTTTATAATTTTACTTCACCTTAAAATTTCTACCCCCCCGTCGCCAAGTTTTCAAAATGGTATAGGAATTTGAAATGTTTCAAAACTCCTCGGTTTTCTTTAAGAATATTTTCTCAAAATAGTAGCTCTTTCAAAAAAGTAACGGATACTTATAACGACTGTTATCAAAAAAAATAGTGAGGAATGCTTCGCGGGCCGCACGTAGACACCCAACAGGCCGTATGTGGCCTGCGTGTTGGCCACCCTTGTTATACACCTTTCACCATAAGCTAAAAGCTTGTGTCGTGAAATGGGGTATTGCTGGCACCTGGAATCGAATTACGCACCTTTTGTGCTTGAGGCCGAGACTCTACCGCCAGGCTACAATGGAATTATTAAATTACTATACATTACCATATTGTTTAAAGTTATTCAGATACTGCCAGTGTAATCAATAAATGAATTAGCAAATGTGTATTTAGCTGAAAAAAGTGTCTGACCTGAATACAATTTTATATAACTCTGCCTAACTGTCTGACATAGCTACAATTCTATACACAAAATAGAAAACAAAGTAAGTACTTATACATTGGGATAAGACAAGGCATCAATGATGATTTATTTACGATCACCATGAGCTCTTTGAGAAGATAGTGATATACTTTACAGTTTGATTAATTTAATGCTCCTAGTCATTGATAGAATAGTACCCATAAGAATGCTTATACAATGAATTAGACAAATTTAATAGTCAGTCATTTTACAGAGTATTGTAGTTATATATATTTTAAAATAATCTTTAGAGGTGACTGTTGGTGGTGGAGATTTATCATAAAAACACTTCAATGCTATTGATATTTATTTATTAAGAATAATCATTTAATTAGTGTTATGGACAAAAGAAAATATAAACAATTTTTTTCTACATCTATCATCAAATAAAAATGGTTAAAGACGTTTCACAAAATTGAATACTGTACTGCTTAAGACAATTTAAATAAATATTTGATTTGAAACTTCACATAGGTGCTACTTTGAACTCCCTATGTGCGCTACAATATACTACACTTGTAAGTGATTGGTGTATAGATATTTGTAAAGAATTTTGACAAGCATCTATGTTTTTGGTGCAGTCGCCTTGTTTGCTTTAAAACTGTTTTTGTTTGTAATTTATTTGTTTTAAACTTGCTCTGGAACATTAAATTAATAAGAATTAGTAAGAGTTGAAAATTGAGAAAAGACCATTAGCATTTTCTCAATTCCGATGATGTCCCACTGCCTTCCTATATTTCAGGAAGGATTACGTCAGGGGGAGTCCTTCAGGCGAACCATGAGCCCTTAGAAAGAATTTGCTAGAAGAGTATGGATGACACAGGAACTGACATTCATGGGTGTGGGAGGGTGTAACCCTTAATGTGCCTTCCTATATATATTTAATCCTTGGGTCAAGTCACCTACATTGTAATATTCATATGACCACCATCTGCCAAAGAAGTCATTTTGTTAAATAGATTAACACGACAAAGTGACTTGTATATGATAACAATAAATTCTGAAAAATTATTGACACTATAACTCACTTTTGATTCTGAAAAGATATTATAATATAATGAAATTAGCGGTACCTCACATTAAGTAAGAAAGAATAGTAAGTCGTGTGCTTAGAACTAGATTTTATTTTTGCCGGAAACGACAGGTTTTCATGAGAAACTTTTTTTTGCGCTATCTCCAGATACACTGATATCTCGATTATATAAAAATACACGATTATTTGCAAGTTTTATACCGGGCACTTCTTCAAACGTCGCATGCAAGTTTCAATGGTTTCAATTTGTTTTGACAGTTCAACTTTGTTTTGAGTCATAGAATAACAATCAAAATCAGTTCTATCCACGGCCGCCAGATATCGCTAATGTCGGGGAACGGTCTCGAAAATAATGAATCGTATATACATTGGGGGTTATTCTGAACATTCGACCAGTTGCTTGCAAACGATAGTACAGTATTGCGTTCCATCCAACTTTTTAAACGACAGTCGAATGAGAATGTATTACTCGTATACTCGTATGGGTGTCGCATGGCAACCGATAGTATCGAATCAGATGCAATTCGATACTGTCGTATTTTCAGAATAACCCCCAATGTCTTAATTTTTTCGAGCACCTGCCTTTTACAGGACACTCAAAAACTTACAGAGAAGAGTGGGAGACCAACTCTTTACCGAATGCTCCACGGGATAAATTCTTATACCATTTTGAAAATTTGGCGACGGGGGATCAATTTTTGCATCCAGTTTTATACATAGAATAATAAATATACTAAGTATTATACTGACGTTGGTTGTAAGACAATATATTATTGCTAATGCTTTAAGGCCATCGATGTTGGAACACAAAAATTCCGTTAAAATGTACCGCGCTGCAAGTCTATACAAATACGTACCTATGTCTATGACAAATACAATAGATGTCTATGTCTATGGTTTCGAGAGTCTTCCTCGCAATCATAGAGTATAATAATATTATAATCTATGATTATAATAAAACTCGCAATCCTCGATTCCTCGCACGTGTCTGTTGTCTTGTCCAGTGGGGCGCAACTACCATTCAAGAATTTTTATATGGGGTTATCCGACTAGAATGAACAACATTACAATATCAAAAATTTAACGGAAACGGTGTAGCCAACTTAAGAAACCATGCGTCATACGCGTCATTTACTTTCATTCGTTTGTTCGATGTTTGCCGTTCTCTGAGAGCATATTTTTGTAAGTATTACGTAGTATTATATTCTCTTTGTTTGTAAGCAAATCGTTAAAACGGTTAAAACTCTGTTTATTCGTAAATTGAGTACACCTTTACCATTTATTTATTTGTAGACCAGTATATATCAAAGGAATAATATATATTTAAAATGGCTGGTGGAAGAAGATGTTTTATATGTAAAAAATATAGCGTAACTGACTTTTTTTCACGGTTCCCACTGGATGAAAATCGGTAAGTACTTTTTTTATCATTTCTTACTCATTCATACGTAAATCGTTTACTCCAAAATGTTTACTTCATAGTGCTGCCAAATAAAAACTTGTTTCAAAATGTGTGGTGGACAAAAACTTTGATGATGATGATGGATGACTTCTTCTGCGCCGTTTAACAGCACTCAGGTCGTCTCAAGGGCGCCGGCAAACGGTAATGTCTTCAACCTGCTTCTGAATGTGGTCACTGGCTGATTCTCCCATAATGATGAAATGTTCTTAAGGCGTTTGTAATCAAAGAGTATCTAAATACTACTTTGTAATGTTAGACTTGCCTTGCTTGAGTAAAATTATATATTTCCAAGTCAATTGTCAATGTAAAAGGTGGAGGCTGTTTATTGTCTTATTTTTATTTATTTTATTTTTATTTTTCTTTCTTTTGTTGTGTGTGTAGATTTTCATTGTATTTTTTTGTTTTCAGATCGTCAGCCACTGTGAACATCTGTCCGATAATACTCTAAGAAATTGCATCTCAATACTCTGATGCGCCATTCATCTATGTGTATGTGTTTAGATATGAGGAATAACTGCCATCCTTATTGATCCTGATTTGTATATTATTCTTCATCAAATTTGAACATTATGTTGCTTTGTCGAGTCGTAGGAACACGTTTCAAAATGGTGAATATTTAACATCTAAAGTCATTGTAATTTCACAAAAGTAGTTTGTTGTGTGTGTAGATTTTCATTGTATTTTTTTGTTTTCAGATCGTCAGCCACTGTGAACATCTGTCCGATAATACTCTAAGAAATTGCATCTCAATACTCTGATGCGCCATTCATCTATGTGTATGTGTTTAGATATGAGGAATAACTGCCATCCTTATTGATCCTGATTTGTATATTATTCTTCATCAAATTTGAACATTATGTTGCTTTGTCGAGTCGTAGGAACACGTTTCAAAATGGTGAATATTTAACATCTAAAGTCATTGTAATTTCACAAAAGTAGTTTGTTTTGTGTGTAGATTTTCATTGTATTTTTTTGTTTTCAGATCGTCAGCCACTGTGAACATCTGTCCGATAATACTCTAAGAAATTGCATCTCAATACTCTGATGCGCCATTCATCTATGTGTATGTGTTTAGATATGAGGAATAACTGCCATCCTTATTGATCCTGATTTGTATATTATTCTTCATCAAATTTGAACATTATGTTGCTTTGTCGAGTCGTAGGAACACGTTTCAAAATGGTGAATATTTAACATCTAAAGTCATTGTAATTTCACAAAAGTAGTTTGTTTTGTGTGTAGATTTTCATTGTATTTTTTTGTTTTCAGATCGTCAGCCACTGTGAACATCTGTCCGATAATACTCTAAGAAATTGCATCTCAATACTCTGATGCGCCATTCATCTATGTGTATGTGTTTAGATATGAGGAATAACTGCCATCCTTATTGATTCTGATTTGTATATTATTCTTCATCAAATTTGAATATTATGTTGCTTTGTCGAGTCGTAGGAACACGTTTCAAAATGGTGAATATTTAACATCTAAAGTCATTGTAATTTCACAAAAGTAGTTTGTTGTGTGTGTAGATTTTCATTGTATTTTTTTGTTTTCAGATCGTCAGCCACTGTGAACATCTGTCCGATAATACTCTAAGAAATTGCATCTCAATACTCTGATGCGCCATTCATCTATGTGAATTTTTTTAGATATGAGGAATAACTGCCATCCTTATTGATCCTGATTTGTATATTATTCTTCATCAAATTGAAGATTATGTTGCTTTGTCGAGTCGTAGGAACGCGTTTCAAAATGGTGAATATTTAACATCTAAAGTCATTGTAATTTCACAAAAGTAGTTTGTTTTGTGTGTAGATTTTCATTGTATTTTTTTGTTTTCAGATCGTCAGCCACTGTGAACATCTGTCCGATAATACTCTAAGAAATTGCATCTCAATACTCTGATGCGCCATTCATCTATGTGTATGTGTTTAGATATGAGGAATAACTGCCATCCTTATTGATCCTGATTTGTATATTATTCTTCATCAAATTTGAACATTATGTTGCTTTGTCGAGTCGTAGGAACACGTTTCAAAATGGTGAATATTTAACATCTAAAGTCATCGTAATTTCACAAAAATAGTTTGTTTTGTGTGTAGATTTTCATTGTATTTTTTTGTTTTCAGATCGTCAGCCACTGTGAACATCTGTCCGATAATACTCTAAGAAATTGCATCTCAATATTTTGAATGTTTTTTACGTATTCTACAATGCACATCCGTTACTTGATGATTAAAATCGCGATCGATTTCGGTAAACCTTTACCATTGACGAGCGAGATAATAGTATTATCTCGCTCGTCAATGGTAAAGGTTTACCGAAATCGATCGCGATTTTAATAATCAAGTAACGGATGTGCATTGTAGAATACGTAAAAAACATTCAAAATATCTCGTAACTGTTACATAGTTAATCCTTCTAAAATAACTGATATTGCATCTCAATACTCTGATGCGCCATTCATCTATGTGTATGTGTTTAGATATGAGGAATAACTGCCATCCTTATTGATCCTGATTTGTATATTATTCATCATCAAATTTGAAGATTATGTTGCTTTATAGAGTCGTAGGAACACGTTTCAAAATGGTGAATATTTAACATCTAAAGTCATTGTAATTTCACAAAAGTAGTTTGTTTTGTGTGTAGATTTTCATTGTATTTTTTTGTTTTCAGATCGTCAGCCACTGTGAACATCTGTCCGATAATACTCTAAGAAATTGCATCTCAATACTCTGATGCGCCATTCATCTATGTGTATGTGTTTAGATATGAGGAATAACTGACATCCTTATTGATCCTGATTTGTATATTATTCATCATCAAATTTGAAGATTATGTTGCTTTGTAGAGTCGTAGGAACACGTTTCAAAATGGTGAATATTTAACATCTAAAGTCATTGTAATTTCACAAAAGTAGTTTGTTTTGTGTGTAGATTTTCATTGTATTTTTTTGTTTTCAGATCGTCAGCCACTGTGAACATCTGTCCGATAATACTCTAAGAAATTGCATCTCAATACTCTGATGCGCCATTCATCTATGTGTATGTGTTTAGATATGAGGAATAACTGCCATCCTTATTGATCCTGATTTGTATATTATTCTTCATCAAATTTGAAGATTATGTTGCTTTGTAGAGTCGTAGGAACACGTTTCAAAATGGTGAATATTTAACATCTAAAGTCATTGTAATTTCACAAAAGTAGTTTGTTTTGTGTGTAGATTTTCATTGTATTTTTTTGTTTTCAGATCGTCAGCCACTGTGAACATCTGTCCGATAATACTCTAAGAAATTGCATCTCAATACTCTGATGCGCCATTCATCTATGTGTATTTGTTTAGATATGAGGAATAACTGCCATCCTTATTGATCCTGATTTGTATATTATTCTTCATCAAATTTGAAGATTATGTTGCTTTGTCGAGTTGTAGGAACACGTTTCAAAATGTTACTGTCCTAATGCGGCGTGTCGCCTATGTTACTTGTGTTTTTGTATATTTTTAATACTTACTTACTTACTTACTCAGCCTTCTTCTTGTGTCCAGTATTGAACAAAGGCCTCCCTCTTGGACTTCCATAAATTTCTGTTGGACGCAACTCTCCTCCAGTGCAGGCCCGCCACTCTTTTAATATCGTCGGACCATCTTGTTTGGGGCCTACCCACGCTTCTGCGTCCTGTTCTAGGCCTCCAGTCCAGCACTTTCTTCGTCCATCTATCATCAGACATACATATTTTTAATACAGTATGCCAATTCTGAATCTTAGTTTCTGTTGAACTCCAGATGTGGGGATGGGGAAAAAATTATCTTTTATTTAATTTAGAACTCTGGGAGTGATTTTGAACAGTACTTCTTTATTCGACGATTTATAGGGAAGAGGAAATACAACATACAGTACTACACTGCAAATGTATGAGGTGTTGCCACCATAAAAATACTATAAATAAAAATATAATTATTGTTGATTCAACAGTTGCACTAACTTTGTATAAGGAAATAGTTCATTTTGACAGCATTTGAGCTGTAAAAGTTGGTTTAGTTAGTGCGACTAAGATTCAGAATTGGATATAATATCCTTGTATGAACAATTTAAGATGAGAGTCAGCTGCCAAATATAAAAATGAATTCATATTCTGCTATATTCAAAGAACTCTTAATTTATTTAATATTGACAGTTGTAATATAACTCTTGCCTTTTACTAAAGTTGTAATATATTTTTATTAAGGCATTCCGCTTGACAAGTGATTTGTGCCTGTTTGCCTGTATTAAATTATGTTCAGTATTATAACTATAATAATGCAATTTGTTCTTAAATGTTATACTTAATATATGTTTCTTATACTGTAATAAATCAATTTTCAAAAAGTATTGTTTCATTTTATCAAGAAAAAAAAATTATGATTTGAAAAGTAGTACCTACCTATAATATACACATATTATGTGCCATCTGTGGTTATTCTGGAAAGCTTTTATTACAAACTATTACACTGCAGTCTCAATAGATGGCAGTGTATAGTTCCCCCAGAATACCAATATAATCATAATGAATTTCGAATCCCAATATTGGTACCTTTAAGTCGGATCTTCCATACATTTTTTCTGTCAATTTTGTTTGTATGGAGTTGCGTCTCTTATTACGTAGTATTATATTCTCTTTGGTCTTGTCGGTTAAGTTGCGGTTGGCAGTTACGTTTATAAATTTGCGCAGGCTAATTTTTGTCTCAAGTATATGCCAAGTTTTCTTCAATATTCGGAATGGAATGTGAACCAGCGGGCATGGGTAATTATTTAAATATTTATTAAATAAAGTCGGTTTCTTCCGTTTTACATCAAAATTGTTTAGGTCGGATACGTCAATTCTGGCTTTAGTAGTAATGGCATACTGGCTCTTCAGCTCTACATATGAACTACAGTTCCTCTTGTCCCTCTTCAGTTGGTCAATATAAGCGTCTCTTGGTCGGCCTCTGCCATTTTTGCCTTCGGTCCTACATTCCGCGATGGCGATGAGCAGTCCTGGGTGCCTTATGTTGTGGCCATAAATTATTTATTTAACTATTATTACAAGCATTTAGTCTGCTGGCTATACCAGTTATGGGATTTGACACAGTGGTTTATAGTAGTAGAGTAGTATTTCATAATTTCAATAGTCCTTCCTCAGTAATTCTATTTTACTGTTGCATATCATTTGTTGTGTAGCTTCTTGTCCCTTGATCATTTTTCTGTACAGCTTTTCACTGGACATGGTTAGTTAAGAGATAAACTTTTTGAGTTAGCCTTAACTGAAAATCCATGGTGCACATGTGGAACAGGAGCTCAATATGCGGAATATATCTTTTGATGATGGATTCAAGAGAGGAAATGATTCTGGGTATGACTGTTGACATTTCTCAACCCATCTGGTTTAGGTCGGAGATGCCAACACTAGCATAGTGGTACTGATACACTGGAGAGAGTTTAAAGGATAAAGAAGTTGTCGCCTAAATGGATAAATAGGAGCCGTTGGACTCCTGAAATATCCGGGAAATAAAGTTATTTCAACAATATTACAGTTGTATATAAATTGAATGTTAGAAATATACCCGAGTAACCGTCAACACCACTGATTTAGGTGAAATTATTATTTTGTTTCCCCTGACATGTTAATAAAATATTCTTTTATGACAATTTAAGTGACTAGATCTGGAAGGAGATTTTCTATAGACAAGGCAGAATTAAAAGATGAAGACAATCATTCGACGTGTTCCACCCCAACAAAGAGAAGAGTTAAAAGGCTTTCCATCAGACCAGAATTGGAAGATCTACCAGAAACAGGTTAATATCAGTTGTATACCTATATACGTACCTATATCTTTACATATTATTTATAAAAAGACATATTAAGTGACTTGCTAATGGTTTAAGATGAAGTGATGACATTTAACAGTGATCGACTGACTAGATAATAAAAATAAAATTGATGGAACGTGTAGATGATGTTATATTTACTGTCAAATTATTAGAGGCCTGTTTTCCTTCAAACCCCATGCTGGCTTTAAAAATGCTTTTGTGGGAGTCTCTAAAATGTAAAATTTATTGCGGTGCAAATTGTAATAATTGTCTTTGATTTTGATGTGTCAAATGTGAGTGAAAATATAAATAATTATGTGGTTACTTGGTTGTTGAAATTGCAGAGGATAATGACTTTTGCCAACAAATGCAAAATATCAATATTAAAAAGTTTCTATTTTCTATCTGTTTTTGAGGATGGTGGCAATAGTAGACTTGGGTAATCTTCCTCTACTTGTGTCTGTCCTAACCTATCCAAAGATAATCCGTAACAGAAGATTCTTACTATACTTATTCATTATGGAATTATGGGGGTGGAAAGAAGCAAAAAATGAAAAAAGTGGTATTAAAAATCTTATTGTAGCTTCGCTAATTGAGATAGAGAACTGATATTGTGTAATTTGAAAGCCTTTTATATGGCCTTTCATGTAGTATAATATTGTAGTATTAGGTACATATTATGCTGTTGAAAAAATATTTTTTTCACCACACCATGTCTCTTCAGTTTTACCATTTTTTGGCTTCTTTGCACCACTGTAATTCTAAAATGAATAAATATATTACAATAAAATAAATTATTCTATTAGCTGGAAGATATTGCCTCCAGGCAATAAGCTCGCCAATTGCTCATGATTTTTTTTTCTGATCAATAAAGTGTTCTTATTATTTTTACGCGGCGGCAGAATTGCCATCCACACTTCTCAGCATTATACAACCAGATAAGTCTCCATATGATCAGTCATGGTCACACAAAAACTTAACAGTCTAATGCCGGGTAAAATTCACCTATCCAGATATACAGGATATCAAAGGATTAGGCTCAAAACGCGGGATCAAAATACCAAATAAATAATAAATAATTATAATAAAAATAATTATAAATATTATTATTATTTTTATTATTATTATTTATATACAAATACAAATATAAACACAATATAAAAGAAATAAATCACTCACAACCCAACTAGCAAAAAAGTTATATAACAATAACATTATACGATCTTAAGTCCTTTAACTGTTATGTTAAAGTGTTTCCGTAACTTCGACGTCGTAAAGAAGTTATCAATTCGACAATTAAGTTATATAGTCTTAAAGTCGCATAAGAATGTCGAGTAAACGTGTATTCAACTAATTAATACAACTAATCGTATATTGGGTCAGGAAAACTTTTATATAACATTAATATATAACCTTTTAGTCAAGTAAACGTTTCAGTTATATAAACGTCACCAAATAGATAAAATAGTCACATAAGTTTCATTTAGACGACTTTTATGTGAGTCATAATCGTGTAAAAGGTTCCAAACCACCATAATATAACCATAATATTTTGGTCGCGTACAAGTCATGCATACTTATTTTATATGACATTTAGTGATTTATACGATCTTTTTGTGACAAATATATTGTATAAGCAGTTATTTCATGACTTGAATATAACCAAAATCGGCATTTTAAAGTTCCGATACAGACAATCACTAACACTGTACAGTTAGGGTTGCCAACAAATTTTTGAGCAATCATTAACATTTATGGTATTTTTGGGACGAAAGTGCAAAAAATAAGTGCTTTGCAAAAAAATGTAGGTGGTACATTTTGCATTTCCATTGACAGCGGCGCGCGTTCATATATAAATTAAAATGCAAATTTTAATGACTCTCCACACATAGAATAGTACTGTAGGTATGCCTAAGGTTGAGTATAATTTTAAATAAAAGGCTACCAATATGTATCCTTCCTAAGAACCCTAGGACGCAGACAACAAATTATATCAATTCATTAGGTAGATAAAGGACATTATTGCTATAATGGTGTTATTGAACCTTTAACAAAATGTTTGAAGAATATTACCAATTTACTTTTGTCTATATTTTTGACAATAAACGTTGACGAACTCCCAATATACAAAAGTTCAAGGGAGCAGGCTCCCTCGACAAACCGTACTTGTCGATCGACTTCAAACGAATTTTCGACTATAACGTAGATTGTCGAAAAGTTCGCCAGAAGTCGATCGCTAAGTACGGTTTGTCTACGGCCCAATGTGTCGCCTATTCTTTGTAATATTTTCGAAAAATCCAATGTACCACCCATAGAGTAAGTAGAACCTACTTATTTGAACTTTGGTGCCACCATTAGTAATAGGCATTTACCAGGAACAAAGCAAACCTAATGATTTGGATGCCTAATTCAATTTTTTTGTGGCAGAAATGAAGCAGATTCTGGAGAATGGTTTGAAAATCACAACTACCTAAAGGAGTATAAAAATACAACGGACGAGTTTATTGTCAGTGACAATATCTTTCAATCAACCCAATGTTGATTGTAAGTGTAAAATATGTAATAAAACCGTACATAAATAAAAAAATTAAATACTATAATTTTCTCCAAAAAAGTTGACAACCCTATACTGAACCCATACCGGAGCAAAATGGCGAAAATAAATAAGTTATGTACACGATGATTATATGACATGTGGTTATGTTGTCGTCGATTAGAAGTCGCTGCATAACTTCAGAAAGATGGCGGAATTTTCGTTAGATATTATAAATAATAATTAATTTCACATTCATTATTGCTGACAAATTTGAAAGGGGCATTATTATTATAAAACAAATATACCCATAGTTGACGAAAAAAATAAATCCCCAAGAGAAATTAGGAGTGGGTATAGTAATATTCGACACAGCGCATGTATTGATGAAGATTTCAACTAAATCTGTTAACTTAATACAGGTCAAATCTCGGTGTAACGAATACCGAAGTAACGAAATTTCCAGTATAACGAATCTATAATTTGTCCCCGAGAAATTTCCATACAAAATGTACTGCACCAAAATTCATTATAACGAAGACCGATCTCAGTATAACGAAGTTTTTGTCTGAGTGCTTTAGAATTTACTTCTAAATTAACTCAAAATTTTTGTGAAATTGGCTTATTCTTGACTTCTGGTGACATAACACGTGTTTGTAAGTGATTGCATCACATATGGTTTACAAGTGTTCCTCTTTTTATTTCGTTTTATCGTCTATTGCCCATCTTTATTTCGCTGATTCTAAAACTTTACATTGCACTGTATCCTGTTGTGTTTGTTCTACATTTCGGTGATTTTAAACTTTTTTTAAAAAACATTTTACGTTACATCATTTTTGTGTGTTTTTTGTCTTTATTAAAATGGAGCAAAAACGATGACAATTCACTCCGAAGGAAAAAGTAAGCATTTTGGAGGAGAGAGAAGATGCTTTTTAAAATTTTTCAAAGTTGGAGGAATACATTTTTAAAGCCGCTACAGAAAATTCAAAACAAACTAAAATTTAAAATTTTTTTGTCAAAAAATAATAATCTGCTGTTTTTGTACACTTTTTATTTTTACATATTTTTTTTTGAGTGTTGAGTTTGTGTGCATTAAAAATACTTTTTAAATAAATCTATGTATCACAGTTTGAAAATCGCTGTTTTATTTGTTTTCTGTCCAGTAACAAAGATTTTTTTATGATAGGAACACGACACACTCAGCAGGTACAAAGGGTGTTCTATACTTCAGCAATAGTAGGAAAGAGACCATTATCGTCTTAATGATGTGGAGTGAGACAGCATAATATTATTATTGTTGTAATTATTAATGTTGCGCAAAAAATGTACCGCTCTAAAGTCTAGTATGTATTTGTCCTGCTATAGGTACCTATATATTTTTCAAGCTGGAATATCGGACATCCTGTTACCATTATTTTGACTCAGGAGTACACTTGTGTATGTTTGGGTGTCAAAATTCTATGAATTCGGTATAACGAATTTTCAGTATAACGAAATGTTTTGTTCGGTCCCGTGAGCTTCGTTATATCGAGATTTGACCTGTATTATATTTTAATATGAAAATTACTTTTTGTTTTGTCACTCAATCCTGTCACTTCTGCATTCTGTTAAAGAAATTGAGCATGTCGCATAACATGAATAATTATTTGTTAATTCACCTTTTTACGACATTTACGTAACGAAATAGTCGCATAGATGTGTCGAAGAGACCACTATACAACGATTTTAGTCGCAGCTGTCACCACTACTCGACGACTATGTAACTATAATTAGTCATTAATACACCATAACACAACCACTATGCGATTAAAACATTATATTATTTGGGCCCTTTTCGGGTCATATAGACGTTTATATGACAGTTATATAACATGTGAAGCGACGTTATCTCGACCACAATTTTGCTAGTTGGGAATAACTTATAACTATTGGTGGTAATATAATGACCCCAGGCAGCACCAGGTGCTGGTATTAGAGGTCAGTTGTACTGTATCCTGCATCAATCCATCTCACATATTATTATATTACATCTAATTAACATTGTATATTTCACACATTCGTTCGGGATTCTGCTACTCTCTTCCTTCCAGTATATGTTTCTTCATCCGTTTTGTAAATACAGTGGTGCCTCGCATAAAGAACGCCTCGCACAGCGAACGCTGCACACAACGAACTTCCTGTTCGTTCATTTCACGATTCATACAACGAACTTCGCTTCACACAACGAAGTTGCCCGAGCTTCCACGATCGTTGCCGATGTATTGCATACTCCCGCGCAGGCAGTCGTTAGTCACTGCGCTTAACTTACGATCTTGGAGAAAAGAGAAAAACAAACGACTTTGGACAGGTTTTTCATGAAACCATCGGCCAAAAAGCAGAAAATGGATGAAGATGTGCAAGATTCGGTAGACTCTACTTAGTCTGTCTTAAAATTATAAAAAAAAATGTTTTTGTTAGATTTATCTAAATAAAAATAATAACAAAAAATTGAAGATGTGCAAGATTCGGTAGACTCTACTTAGTCTGTCTTAAAATAAAAAAAAAATATGTTTTTGTTAGATGTATCTAAATAAAAATAATAACAAAAAAATTATCTTTTTTAAGTCATCTTAGCATATTTTATGCTACAGAACGAATTATTTTTTTTAACATGTATTGTTATGGGAAAACGCGTTTCACATAACGAACTTTTCGCATAACAAACTTGCTCCTGGAATGAATTAAGTTCGTTGTGTGAGGCACCACTGTAATTCATTACTTCCGCATTCCCGCAATTGATCCGGCAGTGCATTGAAGATCAGCACAGCAGAGTGGAGAAAGCCGTGACGGTTCCTGTCGGTTCTTGGAACATGTTCCACTCTGAAATGATCCTGTTGTCTTGTGCTATAACTGTGAATATCACTGTTTAAAATTAGGTTTATGTTGGACTTAATCAATCCGCTTTTCAATTTGTACATCATTTTAGCTTTCTCCAACCAAATTAATTCATCCAAATTCATTGCCGATGCCAAAGAGTAAACTTCCTTCGTTCTTGTCAGTCTGTTCAAATTATAGACCACTTTAAGTGCCCGATTCATGATTCGTTTTACATAATCCTTAGCTTGCTGACTACACTGTGACCACATCATAAGTCCATAGGAGATTCGTGGCAATACAAATGCATTGTATAAAAGTCTCTTTGTTTTAGTGTCAAACCATTCGCTTCTTCTTATTACACCAATCATTGGGATTATATCATCAAGTATAGATCTGATATGGTCTTCCCAGTTCAATCTGTCATCTATCAGTAATCCCAAATATCTAACAGTATTAGTTTTCTGTATTTCAGGATTATTTATCGTAATTTCGAGATCTATTGCTTGTTTGTTTCTTTGTTTTAACAACATATATTTCGTTTTGTCAGCATTTATTGTCAATGAGTTATTGTATAACCAAGAAACAAATATTTTCAGATCGTCATTTATTGTTCTTTGGACACTCTCATTTTCATAGCCACTTGTCAAGGATAAATTAAAAACACAATGAACTCAGGGTGTGGTTATGAAGACTCTTTCTCAGGGCTGTGGTTATTCGTAAATCCCCGTGGTGTTGTGTGATGTGGGCACTGTGAATTGTTCGGGAGAGGACAAATAAAGAACAGAATATTTTCAGTTATAATCAAGTCTATTGTTAAATGGTTATTGTTTACATAAAAACACAAACAGTTACAAGTGCTATCTAAAATTATTCTACAGTAACAAAGATGAGTATGTTAAACCAGGCGTTGAGAGAAAGCACCACTGTGTATGACTATAATAAAGTGAGAGAATGTTTGGTTCTAAAAGGGTATTCAAATGATGAAGTTCCGGGACTCCAGGCGAAGGCCTGGTAAAGGGTTCTCCTAAATGGCTAGGCGCTCTATGCACGTTCTCGTCGATTTAAGGTTAGGTTGTAGCTGGCCCAAGGAGGCGGTCACCACAAGGCACTTCCGTAGCCTCAGAATCAGGAGGACTGGGGTTTAATGTAAAATAATTATAGTTTACCCAAAAGTCCGTTGCTCAAGATGGGGGTATTACTGAATCATTGCGCCGTTTGGCCAACACGCCGGGGAGGCCTCGTGTCTTTGTTGCGGGCACTACAGATACTGTTCTATCGGCTCTCGGTCACCAGCCCTGCTTACGGCACTTGATCAGACACTCATCGTGTCTTTTCCAGGCACTTTACACAAATTTTTGGTATTTTCTTAAGTTTACCGAACAGTAGAAATCCGAGAGCACTGACTGAGCGTGTGGCTTGCTAAACGGCCAAACAGGAAGAGAGTGAGGCATAGATTTTTTCGTTGAATTTTGCATTTTTTTTTAGGTTGGTGTCCCTTACTTGCCCACAGTATTGACAACATTGAAGCTAATTTTTATTTGTGGTTTATGATTATGGCGGGGAATTTGAATCTTTTTTGACATTTAACTTATTTTCATATGTCAGATGTTTGCATCCTGACACATTCCCCCTTCTCGGAAAAGACAAAAGAAATGAACTCAACCCCTAATGAGTTTAAGCGTGGGTGGTTTCTCTCATTTGGTTACAGGAAATCTATGGACATAAAATTCTTATCAATACAGTATTACAGAGTTCAACAATGGATCATACATTATAATAGTTACATAGTTACGATGAGCAAATTTTTCAGCTGTTAAAAAGTTTCACATGAAATGTTACCAAAATTTGATGCATTTTCTGTTATCACTCTATGCCTTATTAAATTGACCATTCACTGCCTAGTAATGTGGCAAGCATCTAGGACTTTTTCACTTGTTGGTTATTATTTTTATTTTATTTCAAAAAAAAATTCGTTGTGTTCTTCAAATTATCTTCTTTTTATTTTCTTGCGGCTGTTTTATTATTATTGGTTTATTGGTTTGTATGGGTGATTTCTCTCAACTAAATTTTCTTTCAATATTACAAAGTTTTTCAATTTGTATTATTTTAAAATTATACAACATTTTTGAAATTTACTTAAAATTATACATTTTTCAATTTTTTCTTAAAATTATACATTTTTCTATTTTTCTTAAAATTATACATTTTTCAATATTTCTTTTCTTTTATTGTCATCATTTTGACAATCCTTTCCCCCTCCCAGAAGAGAAAGAAAATTCTGAACAAAGTAACAATGGTGTTGGCTTCTCATGGTACCACGTACCAAAGCACAGCACGAAATTACATAAGCAAAACAATGAATTTTCCAACATCTTATGGTTGTTTACCAACCATCCGTGGTGATCAATAGTACAAGGTACTTTTATTGATTCAACACTAAATTTTTACACAAGTTACAACAATTAGAAAATCAACTACCTTGTGGTTGTTTATCAACCACCGTGTTGATCATTAGTACGGAGTACTTTTAATGATTCAACACTAAATATACATAATTTACACAATCTTACAAATACAAATTCAATTTCTTTGTGGTTGTTTGTCAACCACCGTGTTGATCAATAGTACGGAGTACTTTTAATGATTCAACACTAAATTTTTACACAAGTTACAACAATTAGAAAATCAACTACCTTGTGGTTGTTTATCAACCACCTGTGTTGATCAATAGTACGGAGTACTTTTAATGATTCAACACTAAATTTACACAATTTTACAAATACAATTACATATACAATTATATTGTGGTTGTTGGCCATCCACCGTGTTGATCATTGGTACAGGAGTACTTTCAATAATTCAACACTAAATTCTTACACAATCACAAAGACATTTAAATATTTAATAATTGACAGACAATTATGGAGAAAAGTTTTTAGCGCCTCCTTCCGTTTTGCCATGGCACCAAAAAGGACAAAAAAATATGGGCTCTCAGGTAGACAGCATAAGGCTATCGCCTCCACCCTGACAGTTTAAAAATTACAGTATTCAAGTTTTGTTTTGCTTAAGTTTTATCAACCACCTGTAGTCCCTTGATGTAACATTTCTTCGTGAAGTGATCAGTTTCATTTTGGAAATATTCATAAAACGACAATAACGATGCTGGGTCAGCCACTTAAGACAACTGACACAGCCGCAAGTCAGGGATTGAAAAAACCAAGCAATAGAGAAAATTTAAAGAGGGATTCTAAAGACTGCAGCCTGCCCCCGCAAAGCCTGCCAAGCGCGCTCCGGCGCGACTCCCTGAAGCGCCAACTCTCGGCTGAGAGTTGCGGCATTGGATGCATTGGTGTTCTGTATCAGCATGTTTTCCATTTTGAGAAATTGTGAAAAGGGAAAAAGATTTTTTTTGAAAAAGGAAAAAAAACGAATTGACAAATTTCGAAAAAGAAAAAAATTCGAAATGCTCGACGGCAAGAATTTTCAGAGGTAATTCTTGTCAATTGCTGATGAAAGAAAAGATTTCGGAAAAGGAAAACGTAAAAGCGGAATTTTTTCGAAAAACTTTTGAAAAAACGGAGTGACAAATTTCGAAAAAATTCGACGGCAAGAATTTTCAGAGGTAATTCTTGTCAATTGCTGATGAAAGAAAAGCTTTCGGAAAAGGAAAACGCAACAGCGGAAATTTCTCCGAAAAACTTTTGAAAAACGAAGTGACAAATTCGAAAAAATTCGAAACACTCGACGGCAAGAATTTCCAGAAGTAATTCTTGTCAATTGCTGATGAAAGAAAAGCTTTCGGAAAAGGAAAACACAACAGCGGAAATTTTCCGAAAAACTTTGAAAAACGAAGTGACAAATTTCGAAAAAATTCGAAATGCTCGACGGCAAGAATTTTCAGGGGTAATTCCTGTCAATTGCTGATGAAAGAAAAGCTTTCGGAAAAGGAAAACGCAACAGCGGAAATTTTTCGAAAAACTTTGAAAAACGAAGTGACAATTTCGAAAAAATTCGAAACACTCGACGGCAAGAATTTTCAGAAATAATTCTTGTCAATTGCTGATGAAAGAAAAGCTTTCGGAAAAGGAAAACGCAACAGCGGAAATTTTCCGAAAAACTTTGAAAAACGAAGTGACAAATTTCAAAAAAATTCGAAATGCTCGACGGCAAGAATTTTCAGATGTAATTCTTGTCAATTGTTGATGAAAGAAAAGCTTTCGGAAAAGGAAAACGCAAAAGCGGAAATTTTCCGAAAAACTTTGAAAAACGAAGTGACAATTTCGAAAAATTCGAAATGAGAAAACTTTAATTTTGTGTTTCTGAATTCTCAAGATTTTCTAAAGGTGATGCAGTATCTCCAAAAGTTTTAAAAGTTAGAACAGAATATTTTTAAAAAATCTATATTTATTTGTGCGCAAATGAAGTTTTTCCACTGAGCGAATTTAAATTTTCATTATTTTTTCAATTTAAGAAACAATTTGTGAAAAGAATTTAAAAGGATTGATTCGAAAAGAAATTTCAAAAATTTCCGCACAAGTTGCGAAAACCGTGTGATGTCGGCTTTACTAACTATCGTGTGATGTTGGCCTTATGATTTGACGGTTACTTTGTTTGCACGTAAGCCAAACTTTGAAACAAACAGATTTACATCAATAATAAAACCTCTTCAACAATCCACACTGCACAACACAAACACGCAACACACTTGGGAGCCAGTGTCAAGTTATAAATTAAAAACACAATGAACTCAGGGTGTGGTTATGAAGACTCTTTCTCAAGGCTGTGGTTATTCGTAAATCCCCGTGGTGTTGTGTGATGTGGGCACTGTGAATTGTTCGGGAGAGGACAAATAAAGAACAGAATATTTTCAGTTATAATCAAGTCTATTGTTAAATGGTTATTGTTTACATAAAAACACAAACAGTTACAAGTGCTATCTAAAATTATTCTACAGTAACAAAGATGAGTATGTTAAACCAGGCGTTGAGAGAAAGCACCACTGTGTATGACTATAATAAAGTGAGAGAATGTTTGGTTCTAAAAGGGTATTCAAATGATGAAGTTCCGGGACTCCAGGCGAAGGCCTGGTAAAGGGTTCTCCTAAATGGCTAGGCGCTCTATGCACGTTCTCGTCGATTTAAGGTTAGGTTGTAGCTGGCCCAAGGAGGCGGTCACCACAAGGCACTTCCGTAGCCTCAGAATCAGGAGGACTGGGGTTTAATGTAAAATAATTATAGTTTACCCAAAAGTCCGTTGCTCAAGATGGGGGTATTACTGAATCATTGCGCCGTTTGGCCAACACGCCGGGGAGGCCTCGTGTCTTTGTTGCGGGCACTACAGATACTGTTCTATCGGCTCTCGGTCACCAGCCCTGCTTTCGGCACTTGATCAGACACTCATCGTGTCTTTTCCAGGCACTTTACACAAATTTTTGGTATTTTCTTAAGTTTACCGAACAGTAGAAATCCGAGAGCACTGACTGAGCGTGTGGCTTGCTAAACGGCCAAACAGGAAGAGAGTGAGGCATAGATTTTTTCGTTGAATTTTGCATTTTTTTTTAGGTTGGTGTCCCTTACTTGCCCACAGTATTGACAACATTGAAGCTAATTTTTATTTGTGGTTTATGATTATGGCGGGGAATTTGAATCTTTTTTGACATTTAACTTATTTTCATATGTCAGATGTTTGCATCCTGACACACTATATATTAGAATTGTGTCGTCCGCATATACAAAGTATTGAGCCCGCATGTCACAATATCTTAAATTATCTATATAAAGCAAATACAACAGCGGACCCAATATTGAACCCTGTGGTTCAATATTGGGTGGTGTGGTATTATTCTATGTATATCTCTACTAAGACTACCTATCTAATAAATTTCATCAAAATCTGAGATGGTGAGGCCAAAAAGTGTGTTGGAACCTGTGTGGAATGAGTCCTTTGACGTTTACCATAGCCTTAAGGTTTTCCAAGTTATCTAGTTCTCTTCTCATGATGTGGTTATTGTCTATCTGCGAGGAAAGTTGTGAAATAAAACAAAAGAGTTCGTCGGTAGCCTGGAGGTAGAGTCTTGGTCTCATGTACAAGAGGTGGGCGGGTCAATCCCAGGTGCCGGCAAACTCCCTTTTCACGACACAAACTTTAAGCTTTGTGTAAAAGGTATATTGGGTAGTATTTGGGTTTATTATAACAAAAACATTTTTTTATTGTATGACTACTTTGTTGAACTGTGAATAAATACCTACACATTACAAAGTACCCACATTCAGGAAATAAAAAAGTTGCTTTGTGTGTATGTGTAATGGATTTAAATATCTATTTCATCAAAAATGTTAACAATGCTTTGAATATTTGTGTATGATTGTTTTTAGAAGTGTCTTCTAATCCAGGAAACTTAAATATTAAAATACAGCAACCATTAGAAGCAAGATTGATAGATCCTGTAAAGAAAGACCTGCCTTTGCATACAATCTCAGACAATATAATTGACAGCCCGAGCAGAAATCTTCGTAAGAGAAATCTATCATTATCTTCACCAATGGAAACTAAGCCCAGAGAGAATATTACTCCCAAAAAAGCAGTACGAAAAATAGAGACTTCTTTAATGCATAATTTTGTTGATTCACCAAAGTTAAGAAAGAACAAAAGGTTATCAGGAGGTAAGAAACAATTCAATAAAAATGTTATTAAAAGAATTGTTTGTATGTATGATGTACCGTAGTATTGAGTACGTATAGTTATGTGTATTACAAACTATGTTTTGATTTGTATGTGTGTAATTTTTAGGTGTGGATGCGGACACATCTCAGGAATTATCCACTCTCAGAAGGTCGAGAAGGTTGAGCGGGGAACTTAACATCGTTCTAGAAGATCCAATTAGTAAGTGATGTTAAACTAAGTTACTTATAACTTTTTGGAATTGAAGAAAATTGACAATTGTCACTTGTAATAGTTGGTGTAGTTAGAAGGAATTGGCTATAGGTACCAATCTCTTCAGTTGGTTGTGTAATGTTTATTATTCTATTTCACAAATTTTTATTTATCTATTTATTTAATTTATTTATTATTATTATTGTTAGAGTCCTTAGGTAGGTATAAAATTCTTTTAATTTGTTTTTTTATGTTAGGGTTGACTGGAAGACGTTGCCCAGCAACAAATCCGCCTTTTGGTTAAATTTTTTATTTATTTATTTATTAAAGTATTTGTTATTATTAAAGGAGAGGAACAACAGGAATCCAGTAAAGCAGTTGCAAGCAGTGTAAGGAAAGGAAAAAGATTGAGTGTTGTTCCTGTTCAGCCTCCATTGCCTGAAGAATGTGAAGATATCAAAGAAATCCAACAGTCTTCTCCTCACTATTTACAAGATGTTAAAGAGACAAACCTTACTAATAAAATATCTTCACAATTGAATGATAAATCGTTTGAAGTAAACATATGCTCAGATAAAAGTCCAAAGCTTTCTTGTGTAAAAGTAACATTAGAGAAAATAGAATGTTCAACAACAAATCCTTCACCAAAACATAAAAATGATAGTCCTGGTAAGATAATTATATTAATGTAATATACATTTATTGTATCAAATTGATTTCTTATATCAACAAATGTAGGTTTGTCATCATCCTTTATGTGACATACCATTGTTAGTGGCGTGGGTTTAAACATTTTTGATATTATGTACCTACTGAGATACATATTAAATTAATTCCTAATACAGTGGTACCTTGACATACGAGTGCCCCAACATACAATTTTTTGAGATTTGAGCCGTCGAGCGAGTGATTTTTGCTTTGAAATATGAGCTATTTAATGACACTTGCCTATCTCATTTCCGGATCATTCTGAAAGGGAGGAAGAAACGAACCTCCTCCTTGGACATGTTTTTTAAATCAGCCTACAGGTAAACATGAGAAACTTGTAGTGAAAAAGGCAAAGACCACTGAAGAGAAAAGCAGTCTCGAAAATTAAGCGAAAGAAACACTTTATAAATCTAGTTTATTTCTTAACTTTCTTTTTTATTATGTGTTTGTGCAATATTTGTCATTTATAAATACATTTTTCTTATTCAAAAACACGTAACAAAAATAATTGGGGTGACATTTTGGGGACCGGAACAAATTAATGGTAGTTCAATTAATTTCAATGGGGAAATTTGCTTTGAGTTAAGAGTAATTTAGGTAAATGGGTTAGCTGGAAGAAATAGCGCTTCAGCGATAAACTTGCCCGTTGCACAAAATTATGTGTTCAGTAGCTATGATATCATGTTTTTTTCTTTGTATACTATTTTTGTGCAATAAAGATTTTTATTATTATGTATTATTAATTTGAAATACGAGTAAGGTTGTGGAACAAATTAAACTCATACGTCGAGGTGTAGATTTGAACATTTTTGATATTATGTACCTACTTAGATATATTTTTGTGCAATAAAGATTTTTATTATTATGTATTATTAATTTGAAATACGAACAAGGTTGTGGAACAAATTAAACTCATATGTCGAGGTGTAGATTTGAACATTTTTGATATTATGTACCTACTTAGATATATTTTTGTGCAATAAAGATTTTTATTATTATGTATTATTAATTTGAAATACGAGCAAGGTTGTGGAACAAATTAAACTCATATGTCGAGGTGTAGATTTGAACATTTTTGATATTATGTACCTACTTAGATATATTTTTGTGCAATAAAGATTTTTATTATTATGTATTATTAATTTGAAATACGAGCAAGGTTGTGGAACAAATTAAACTCATATGTCGAGGTGTAGATTTGAACATTTTTGATATTATGTACCTACTTAGATATATTTTTGTGCAATAAAGATTTTTATTATTATGTATTATTAATTTGAAATACGAGCAAGGTTGTGGAACAAATTAAACTCATATGTCGAGGTGTAGATTTGAACATTTTTGATATTATGTACCTACTTAGATATATTTTTTTATTATTTTTCAGTTTTGATGACATCTCCAATAATTCATACAAAAATCCTAAGACAGTCACCTAGAATAAGACTTGTTTCGAAACAAGATGAAGTAGAAGATAGTGACAATCTCAAATTATTAGAACTCACTACAGAAGTAACAAATACTAGTCATACTAATGAATATTCAGAAATTTCTAAATGTTTTCCAATGGATGTAGACATTTTTGAAACATCTGTTGATACATCAAAAGAAGAAGCAGTAGCTGAAAAGAAACCAAATACTTCAAACGACATCCATGAATCTACATTAAAAGACAATACTGAAGTCAAGTTCTGGATTCAGTGTAATAGTGATGTTAAATGTGGTGGTAACTCATCAAGCATTACGTCTCCTCTCCGTACTGTGAAATCTCCAGATGTGGTTATCAATAATACATTCAATGAAAACATATCTAATGAAACAAGTGATGAGATAGGCCATATTAATTCAATTGAGAAGAATTCATTCAACTTGTTTCAAGAAGATGATAATGTGAAAATTGATACACCAAAACAGAAATTCAAAAGGTTGAGCTTAAATAAATATCTTGAACAGTCTCCAAAAGGTGAAGTTTCATTTGTGAAAAATGATGAATCGAGTAAAGCAAGTCAATGTGTGGAAGACACAGGTGATTTATCCAATGATGTAATCCCTGGATCACAAGAGATCAATGTAAAAAGCTCTTCAGATGGAATTAGAGCAATCATTAAAAAATCTTCTATGAATTCTTCAGTGGGATTAAAAACTGTTGAAGAGAGCTCCTTTGAAACTGAAAACAAAGATACAAGTCAAGTCCAAATACAGGTACAAAATGTTTGTATGGATAACCATGCCAATAGCAAAGCTTCAATAAGTGAAGAAAACATATTAATAAATGTAGAAATTGATTCAGTACCTAAATTTGAACAGATCTTTAGTAAATCTCCATCAACTGAACCTTCTTTAAATACACAGTGTGAAGAAAAAGCAGAGAGTAGCTTAAATAGCTTACTCAATAACTCTACTAAAGAAAACCAAAATAATGTTACTGTTCAACTCATTGCCAATGAAAATGTAGAAGCCATCGACAACAGCGCACATTCAGGTGGAGAAGATGATTCTATCATGGTATTAGCTTTGGAACATCCAAATGAATCATATTCACGGAGCAATGAGAATAAAGAAGTAAGCAAACAGGAATTCAGTTTCAATACAAATAATAAAGCAAAAGACATTTCCAATACAAGTGATAAATGTTTGTCAATGAATGTATCCAGAAAATCCTCAGTACATGACATTCAATCAAATAATTCATCAGATAGTGACAACACAGTTGACAAGGAGAGTGTGTCAGGTGAAAATGAAGACTTTGTTAGATTACAATTGTTGGATGAAAGTGCCAGTGAAGCGGGGTCTGATTATAAATCTGGAGATAGCCTTGGTGACTCTGAAAAAGAAGACATGGAATTTAATGAAATTATCGAGAAAGGAGAGTCCTTGTGTTCTGAATCTGATGATGAAGAAAGCGATGTCAGTAATTATGAAAAGGATTCATTCATTTGCACTTCTGATGATGAGAAGTCAATATCTGGTTTGATAGAAGGTTCAAATACACCAGAAGAATCTTCACAATTATTGAGTGTTACCCAGTCTTCTGTAAAAATGCCTTTAGCAATGTCTCCAAAAATAGACAGTAAGTATTATTTATTTATGAAAATTTTATTTGCTAATTGTATATTGTCTAGATTTTAAAAAAATATGCCTTTTTTTGCAGATGTCGAAGAAAACTATGAAAATGCTGGTAGAGATAGAATGGTTAGTATATAAATTTTCTGTAATTGCTTTTGGATATTGTTAAGGTAATAGGTAAGTATGAAAAAAAAAGACTGCACCTTTGCAGTGATATGAATCAGAGGCGGCCAGCAGTGTGTATTTGCGGGGGTTCAGGGAAAAACCTATCTTATTCTTTATGATTCTTGGTATTTCTTATAAATCATTTTATTCTTTTTGACGAAAAAAAATCACTTTTCTGGTTTGTTTTGAAATTACATACATGTAGAATTATATAATTTAAAGAGAACACAGAAGACCGTGTCTTTTTATTAATAAATTTGTTTCCAAATTTTTTAAGTTTTGATACATTTGACATTTATTTCACTCATTTTAGTTCAGGGCTTTAGCACACCTCCGCCGCGAAATAGCGAAAGCGAAACCGCTGAGCGGAGTCGTAGTAGCGAAACCGCTTTTAGCTAGTACATTTGCGCGGAACGCGAACAGCGAAATCGTGATACCGAATAAACACTATTACGTACGCAGTAGTGTGAAATTAGTGGAACTAAATTGCATATTCCAAAGTAATTGTCCGATATTGGCCGATTAATAAATATTGAACTATAATCTATCTATACCAGCACGGCTTTCCCACAAGTTTATTACATGCAGTTGGTCTACTGACTATCCCACTTTATCTATCTATACCATCACGGCTTTCCCACAAGTTTATTACATGCAGTTGGTCTACTGACTATCCCACTTTATCTATCTATACCATCACGGCTTTCCCACAAGTTAATTACAAACAGTTGGTCTGTTGACTACCCCACTATCTATCTATACCATCACGACATCTCCCACAAGCATATTACATGCAGTTGGTCTACTGACTATCCCACTTTATCTATCTATACCATCACGGCTTTCCCACAAGTTTATTACAGTTGGTCTACTGACTACCCCACTATCTATCTATACCATCACGACATCTCCCACAAGCATATTAAATGCAGTTGGTCAACTGACTATACCACTTTATCTATCTATACCATCACGGCTTTCCCACAAGTTTATTACATGCAGTTGGTCAACTTACTATCCCACTTTTTCTATCTATACCATCACGGCTTTCCCACAAGTTTATTACATGAAGTTGGTGACTATGTAATAAACTTGTGGGAAAGCCGTGATGGTATAGATAGATAAAGTGGGATAGTCAGTAGACCAACTGCATGTAATAAACTTGTGGGAAAGCCGTGATGGTATAGATAGATAAAGTGGGATAGTCAGTTGACCAACTGCATGTAATATGCTTGTGGGAGATGTCGTGATGGTATAGATAGATAGTGGGGTAGTCAGTAGACCAACTGTAATAAACTTGTGGGAAAGCCGTGATGGTATAGATAGATAAAGTGGGATAGTCAGTTGACCAACTGCATGTAATATGCTTGTGGGAGATGTCGTGATGGTATAGATAGATAGTGGGGTAGTCAGTAGACCAACTGTAATAAACTTGTGGGAAAGCCGTGATGGTATAGATATATAAAGTGGGATAGTCAGTAGACCAACTGCATGTAATAAACTTGTGGGAAAGCCGTGCTGGTATAGATAGATAAAGTGGGATAGTCAGTAGACCAACTGCATGTAATAAACTTGTGGGAAAGCCGTGATGGTATAGATAGATAAAGTGGGATAGTCAGTTGACCAACTGCATGTAATATGCTTGTGGGAGATGTCGTGATGGTATGGATAGATAGTGGGGTAGTCAGTAGACCAACTGTAATAAACTTGTGGGAAAGCCGTGATGGTATAGATATATAAAGTGGGATAGTCAGTAGACCAACTGCATGTAATAAACTTGTGGGAAAGCCGTGATGGTATAGATAGATAAAGTGGGATAGTCAGTAGACCAACTGCATGTAATAAACTTGTGGGAAAGCCGTGATGGTATAGATAGATAAAGTGGGATAGTCAGTTGACCAACTGCATGTAATATGCTTGTGGGAGATGTCGTGATGGTATAGATAGATAGTGGGGTAGTCAGTAGACCAACTGTAATAAACTTGTGGGAAAGCCGTGATGGTATAGATATATAAAGTGGGATAGTCAGTAGACCAACTGCATGTAATAAACTTGTGGGAAAGCCGTGCTGGTATAGATAGATAAAGTGGGATAGTCAGTAGACCAACTGCATGTAATAAACTTGTGGGAAAGCCGTGATGGTATAGATAGATAAAGTGGGATAGTCAGTTGACCAACTGCATGTAATATGCTTGTGGGAGATGTCGTGATGGTATGGATAGATAGTGGGGTAGTCAGTAGACCAACTGTAATAAACTTGTGGGAAAGCCGTGATGGTATAGATATATAAAGTGGGATAGTCAGTAGACCAACTGCATGTAATAAACTTGTGGGAAAGCCGTGATGGTATAGATAGATAAAGTGGGATAGTCAGTAGACCAACTGCATGTAATAAACTTGTGGGAAAGCCGTGATGGTATAGATAGATAAAGTGGGATAGTCAGTTGACCAACTGCATGTAATATGCTTGTGGGAGATGTCGTGATGGTATAGATAGATAGTGGGGTAGTCAGTAGACCAACTGTAATAAACTTGTGGGAAAGCCGTGATGGTATAGATATATAAAGTGGGATAGTCAGTAGACCAACTGCATGTAATAAACTTGTGGGAAAGCCGTGATGGTATAGATATATAAAGTGGGATAGTCAGTAGACCAACTGCATGTAATAAACTTGTGGGAAAGCCGTTATGGTATAGATAGATAGTGGGGTAGTCAGTAGGCCAACTGTAATAAACTTGTGGGAAAGCCGTGATGGTATAGATAAAGTGGGATAGTCAGTAGACCAACTGCATGTAATAAACTTGTGAGAGATGCCGTGATGGTATAGATAGTGTAGTAATCAGTAGAATAACGGCATGTGGATATTGGCACGGAGAGGATGACTATTATGTTTATTAGTGACTGCCCCATATGTGGGAAATTTCATGATGATATAGATAGAGAGAATCTTACTTTACTTCACCGCAGACCCACGCTATTTCGACGTTTGGTCATGGTTTCGCTCCAAAAATCTGTCGAATTGTACAAATACAAAAGCGGCACAAAAGCGAAACATCAGAGACTGCGAAAAAACAGGCGGAGATGTGAATGCTTATTTCGTAATCTATGGCAAAACGGTGCTAGAAAGAGATAGATGTATAGAAAACAGTATGTATTTGAGCATGCCATCTCGCTCTTGCGTACGACGCACACGAACTGACAGATTTAAGCGGCGCCGCTTTCTCGATTCCGCCGCGGAGGTGTGCTAACGGCATCAGTGTAATGTAAAATATGTAATAACATTTTAACTCATAGAGCTGACCTTTTAACATGCATTTGGGTAAGGTAGGTATTTACACTGATCATGTTCACATATAATTAATAACAGAAATACCTTCACATCAAAAAGACACAGACACAGTAGTCAAAAAGTTTTCATCAATATATGACAAAATGCAACAAGGTATTCTTCTCTAATCCCTTTTTAAAACAATCTAGACTTTGAGTGGCACTTTTTTTCTCATATATATTGTTGACATCCCTATACATTTTTAGTTGCACGAACTTTGTATGGAAAGGATAAAAACTCTTATGTGATATTTTGTGCAGAATTTTGGTTTGCTCTCATTAGTTACCTCGACATCTGCACTCAAATATTCTAACGAACAATTGTGCTTCATACTGTAAAGCAATAGTGTATGTGGTGACTGTTTTGTTCACATGGTAATTTGTATAATAATATAGAATTTTCCCAAGAACAATATATTATATTGTTCTTGGGAAAATTCTAAAATGTTTTTTTATTATGTATAATTGTTAAGTTTTTATCTTTTAACATAAGGGAGCATATGCTCTGCCACACAATGTAAAAGAGCCTGTTTTAAATCATAAAACAATTTGTCCAGATTATTAGGTAGTACAAAAGCAACAATGTAACAACTGTCTACTGTTATGTCAGTGATCGAAATATTCTTAATTTTATTTTTAGGTTGAAGGCACATGGATTGTTAGTCCCTTGAAATCTTTAATAGAAAATGTACCTGGAAATTCAAGGAAACGAAAATTAGCCAGGGCACAAGAGAAAGATGTTGAGTGGACTGGTACAGCTGGAGAGTTTAGTATTGCGGATAAAATTCTTCCAGAGACACCAACATGTCCCGTCTCAGCATCCGATTTTGGCAGTACAACTTCCTTCAATGTTGTCTCCTTGAAGAAATCTTCAAAGCATAATATTCTTACTGTGGACTCTAAACTATCCACTGGAGGAAACTTTAAGGAAAATATGTTGTATGGTAATCATATTAAAAGGAAGGATTCTAAGAGTGTTAAAAATATTCAACAGAAAATAAGAGCATCAAATATGCACAGAAATAAGTAATTCCTTAAACAGTAAAACCCTAATATTTTTTGTTCATTAATCAACTCCATAGTGGTAAGAGTCAGGTTTTTCTATTAGGGAAATGGTACTACTCATCGACTGTTATCTCTTTAATATCCACAGAAACAAGTAATTCCCTTCTTCTTTCTGTGCCATGTCAGGTCCTCCCGACATTGGCGATCACTCTGGTGAAAACCTCCCTGTCCTGTGCTGCTCTGAACAGGTTATCAACTCCGGATTAATTCCCTAAACAGTATTTATAAGAAATTGTTTAGATACACTAATAGTTGTACTTCATATTTTTTTATTTATTGATCAGCTCTACGGTGGTAGGAGTCAGGCTTTCCTATGAGGGAAATGGTGTTATTCAAGAGTGATAGATTCCTGTAAAATTTTCATTGAGTGTAAAGCCAAATGTTCTGCGCGTTGTGCTGAAATAGAATAAAAGAGAAAGAAAGTTGGAATTTTTGTAAATATTTATTGCTGACTAGTCGAACTTACTCCTAAAGTGTTAAACTTTATCTACTTCCGACGCCATTTAGCTGAAAGATCTTGATCCATTCGAGATCTGAAATATGAGATCCTAAAAATGGTCGCTTTTATAATTTCATTAAACATTTTTCGTTTGGTGAACCTTATATTGTGACAGTTTGGATGGCGTAATTGATGACCGTTGTCTGTGAACACCAAAAGTTATCACTTAACCCAGCTTAGAGCCAATTTGTAAGTGTCGGGAATGTCTTTTTCACTTCTTCCAATGCTGCATGGTGAAACATGGTTCTCCAATAAAGATGTCTGATTGGTTTTGTTATCTCCGCTTTGTGCGCAGATCAGTCAAACAATATATAAAAAAAACTAGTAAATAATTTCAACATTTATTATTTATTTGTGTGTGTGTGTGTGTTTTATTTTTACATTACATTTGATAAATGGACAACTTAATTAAGTACTTCACTTGGGCTGAGCCCTTACAGGACTTGTAAGGACATACTTGTTATGTAGGTGTTACAAATATGTCTAGACATGAGTTACTTATGTTGCATTCCTTGTATGAAATCGAATACAATAATGCTTATACTAAAAAAAAACCAGTTGGCTTGACAGAGTGTCATAAAATAATTGAAAGCTGTTGGTATCAGATATTCAATGTGAATGCATTTGATTTCTGTAATATTATAATATATTATTTATTAACTGGTTCCCTGATGAATCATTTAGTATGTGCCTATATTATTTATTTTCAATATCTTTTTTTAAGTTAAGTACTTTGTTTAATGTATGTTGCTGTTCACAAGATTTAATTGTTTGTTGTATGTGATTATACTCTCATTAGTAATGTTGTATTTATTTTATATAGATCAGTCTATTTTTGTAATCTATATTAAGTTCTGTTATGATTTTTATTAAAAAAGTTTCAATATGAAAATTGTTTTATTATCTCGAGTTTTTTTTTTAATCTTAGAATATAAAATCACACGTAAGTTAATGTGTAGGTACATGTGAGTACATAATATCTCCCATCGCCAAGTTTTTAAAAACTCCTCAGTTTTTTTAAAATATTTCCCTTTTAACGTATCTAAATAATTAAAACAAAAAATTGTAGGTACAGTTGCAGCGGGTTGGAAGACTATTTTTGAAATTCATACCTCCCTATCATACAATCCACATTTACGAAAAAATGCATAATTACTAGGGATGTTGGTATTAAATAGACATTTTCATTGATCAATAGGAAATTCTTTGTATGTTTTATTTTTTAAGTACTATGCACCTAAAACCATAATAGTCATGTTTTGTGAAAGATTCTTAAATTTACACACACTTAGTATTCAAGATGTTGGCGAGTATTTTAAATGAAAACATACAAGATTTTGTATTATATATTTAAAATGATTTTCGTAGTTTTTTTAATAATAAAAAAACATTTTATATACAAAAGATATGATTGAATACATGTAAATATTACAAAAAATATTGTCAATAAATGCCTCTTTAAATATTCAATAAAATGTTTTATCTGTTTTATAACTCAGTTAGCAGAATGCCGTAATTCTGCTTGAACTTCCAGATTTTCAAAATTGTAAAGTAATTTGAGCAAAGAACATTGTTCTTCAATCCGTCAGCCCGGGCAGCGTATTTTGAAAGTATACAATGCCAGTACACATTCATAGTGTTCTTGCAATGTATGTTTTCAAATTGTGTAACGAAAAATAGTCTCAGAAAATATACACGATTTCTGCGTAATTGTCGAGTATACTTTCTGACGCTGATTCAGTGAAGCGTATTTTGAAAGTATACAATGCCATTACGCATAGGTTAGGACTTCTCGCGTATAGTTTCAAGTAGTAATAAGCATAAATATTTTTAGAAACTATACATGTTTATTACGCTCTTATCGTGTATATAAAAATATTTTTATTATAGATAGTTAGAAGAAGAGAACCACAAAAAGATGGGACTTAAAGCTTTTAAAAACAAAAGAAGTAAAAGAGAGAAATACGACGAAAAAACTAAGGTTTGCGATTTTGAGAGCAATGAAAGTGTAAACAGAGTATGGGAGAAAATCAAAGAGAAAATTACCACAGCGGCAGACGAGGTAATAGAGAAAAGAAAGCCGCAAGCTAGGAAAGAATGGATTACGGTCGATATATTAGAAATGATTGAAGAAAGAAGGAGGCTAAAGAACTCGAGAACAGAAGAAGGAAAAAAGTAATATAAAATCTTGAGAAACAAAATCAACAGGGAGTCCAAATTGAGAAAGGAATGCTATCTGCAAGAAAAATGCAGGAATATCAACAGAAATATAAAACAAAGGAAATTTGAAACTGCATATTCTGAAGTCAAGAATTTTTTCAATGATAAGACACAGCCACGATGTGCTATCCAAGATCAAAACGGCAAACTACTGTTTGAGGATGAATTGATTGTTAAAAGGTGGAAAGAATACCTAGAACAACTTTACAAAGGAAAGAACATACTTGAGGAAAGTAAAGCACTGGAAACAGAATATGACAAAGAAAATAATGGAGATGACATCTTAAGAAGTGAATTTGATAATGCCTTATCAAAATTGAAAGACGGCAAAGCACCAGGTATTGACCTAATTCCATCAGAGCTGCTTAAATGCGCAGGAAGCGGCATGCTTGACACTTTGTATAAGCTTGTCTGCAAAATATATAACACAGGAGAGATACCTGAGGACTTCGCCAAATGTCTGATACGAGCGCTACCTAAGAAAACAGGCACGACAAAGTGCGAACAACACAGAACATGTGTGTGATTATGGACCAAAAACTAACTTGGCAGCAGCATATGAATACAATCCGTCGAAAAATTTTCTATTCACTGGCTTCTCTTAAAAGATATCAAATGTTCCTTCCAACTAAAATCAAAACCTTACTTGTTCAATCTCTGCTGCTGCCTCTCATAGATTATGCTAATGCAGTATATCTCGATATCAACCAAGACCTGTCAAATAAACTTGAGAGACTTCAAAATTATGGTATCCGATTTATTTTCAATCTCAAGAGGTCTGATCATATCTCCCAGTATCGAGTAAATCTTAAGTGGCTAACTGTGCATCAAAGACTTGAACTTCATATTCTATCACTAGTTTACAAAATACTCTATTCCACGTCTTCTCCCTACTATTTAAAAGAAAATTTCGAGTATTTAGCGAGCCATGGCCTACCATTGCGATCCAATAACGAGCGTCTTCTGGCAATTCCTACACACAGTACCAATTATTTCTCGAAATCATTCTCAGTTTATGGTGCTCGTTGTTGGAACGATCTTTCTTCTTCGCATAGAGTTTCACAATCGCTCAATGTTTTTAAATCTTGTGTTAAGGAAAAAATGCTATCTTCTAACTCAGTATCCGTTCCCTAGCCCCCCCCCCCCTCCCCTCCTCTAATCCATAATCCCTACCTCATGTTGGGTGTGTGTCAAATGTTATTTTAAATTTTCTTTTTTTTTCTTTTGTTGTGTATGTTTTGTATGTTTTTTTTTAAGTAAATTAGTTTTTACTAGGTTTATGTCAATGTGTCGTGGTTAGATGGAAGAAATTACTTTGTAGTGATAATCTCGCCACTGCACATTGTCCTAGTTTTTAAAAAATTGTATTATTTTGTTAACACTGTAATGTAATGATGATGTGCAAAAAGAATAAATAAATAAATAAAACATTAAGCATGATATCACACGCTTCTAAGATACTCACCAACATTATAATGAAAAGGGCGGAAAGTAAAATCAACGAAACACTTTCAGAAGATCAATTTGGATTCCGCAAAGAGACAGGTACAAGAGATGCAATTCTGAGTCTAAGACTTGTTCTTGAAAAGAGAATAACAGTAAATAGAAACACATATGTAGCATTCATCGACCTAGAAAAAGCATTCGATAAAGTAGAATGGGAACAACTTTTTAAGACTCTAAACCAGATAGGAATGAGCTATAAGGACAGAAGAGCAATCTGGAGCCTACACAAGAATGAAATGGCTGTAATTAAAAGCGGAGAGAGCTGCGCAAAAGCGAGGGTAGAACAAGGTGTGAGACAGGGATGCTCAATGTCGCCAGCACTCTTTAACTGCTATATACAGCGAGCTATTGATGAACTCAGAGAAGAAATGAAGAACTGGACAGGAGTAAAAATAAATGGGAAAAAAGTCGACATGATTAGATATGCTGACAACATAGCACTGCTCGCAGACTCTGAGATGGAGCTGAACGAAGCCTTAGGGAAAATGGAAAGTATACTGTTGTCAAAGTACAACATGAAAATAAATAAAGATAAAACAAAATGCATGGTCGTTGGAAGGGAGGAAGCGACTGCGAACATTGCCATAAATGGAGTGAGCATCAAACAAGTAAGAGAATTCGTGTACTTGGGCAGCAGAATAAACCAGAACGGACGCTCCAAATCAGAAATTGTGAGCAGAATAAACCAGGCACGAATTGCCTTTAACAAAAAATCCAAAATATTAGAATCCCCTAATATTGATCTAAGCGTGAGGAAGAATCTCACTAAAGCCTTTGTGTGGAGCATTTTGTTATATGGGTGCGAGACGTGGACCATCAGCAAGAGGGAAAGCGGACGGTTAGCGGCATTTGAAATGTGGTGCTATAGACGCATGCTGAAGATTCATTGGTCGGAACACGTCGAAAACGAAGAAGTGTTAACCAGGGTTGACGAAAAAAGGCAACTCCTCAAAAGAATCTGCCAACAACAAGCTAATTGGATTGGCCACAACATCAGGCACCCAGGACTGCTCATCGCAATCGCAGAGGGCAGTACCGAAGACAAAAATGGCAGAGGTCGACCGAGAGACCCTATATGGACCAACTGAAGAGGGACATGAGCTGTGGCTCATATATGGAGTTGAAGAGACTAGCTGAGAATAGGGAGGAGTGGAGAAATAAGTCAAAACTCGTTGCAGACCAATCCAATGGATTGTAACTCATTATATATAGATATGTTTCTTACATGCAGCTGATCTGCTGGCTACCCCACTTGTGGGATATGCCGTGATGGTATAGTAGTAGTAGTAGTAGATATATAGATAGTTTTATGAATATTTATATTTTATGAATAATTAATATAAAACAAAACAAAGGGCAAAAATATTTTTATTATATAAAAGAAACACAAATGTTAGAGTACTTAAGTGTTACTTTAAAAAGACGCCAGTCAAATAATAATAAAAATATTTATTTATTTAAGTACATTTACAATTTTCGCTTTTACGTGTTGACAAATTTAAGAAATTATAACAACAAGTAAATCCAAAATAACAGAAATACAGGTAATAAAAGCAATAAAATAAAAATAATAAAAACAATACGTAAAAACTAATAAAAATAATTATATTATATGAAAAAAAGAGAAAGCAACAAATCGAAATGGCTACTTGGAAACTAGTCGCGTATAGATTCTAAGAACGTTGCCTTGTGCAGCGATTAGAAAATGTACACGATTATTCCGCGATGGAAACTGATGCAGTATGTTTTTCGGACAAATTTTAGTGAACGTTATTGGAATGTCTTGATTTTATACTGGCACGAAGAGGACAGTTTGTATGTTTCTTACATACAGCTGATCTGCTGGCTACCCCACTTGTGGGATATGCCGTGATGGTATAGTAGTAGTAGTAGTAGAAGTTATTGGAAAATATACACGATTAGAGCGTAATAACCATGTATAGTTTCTAAAAATATTTATGCTTATTACTACTTGAAACTATACGCGAGCAGTCCCAACCTGTGCATAATGGCATTGTATACTTTCAAAATACGCGCCCGGGCATCCCACTTTCACAATACACCATTCCTATGACAGCAACATCAGAGCGCAGGGAATGTTGTGGAAAGAGGTGACACGATTGGCACAGAGACGCTCTGAATGGAGGAGGCTGGTTTTTTCCCTGCGCTCCCGATAGGAGTGTTGAGGGCAGTGATGATGATAGGAAATTGAAATGTTTCACAATCTTCTCAGTTTTGTCGATGAATATTGACTTAAAATCCCATTACCAGAAAGTAACAGATAGACAATATACCGATTTTAACAAATAACTGGTATTAAGTGCACCCTTGATGATAGTGATCCCTGCAATTACAGACCCCATATCTAATCTGCCATTCTTGTCAAAGTTGTTGGAGCGCATTATCGCTTCCAGGCTAACATCATTCAATAATCTGTATAAAAACATCAGTTTGCATATAGAAAATATCATTCCACCAAAATTGCCTTTGCTGCACTCACATCTGAGATGATTCAGGGTGTTGCAACGGTAGATGTTGGACTTGTTGCTGTCCTTGATACGAGTGCTGCATTCGATATCGTTGATCATTCAATACTGCTGCAGTGCCTAGAGATGGAGTATGGGCTTGGTGGTGTGATGCTTGACTGGCTTCGTTCATATTTACGAAACAGGGAATGTTCTGTCAGGGTTGGACCAGCGGCGTCTTTGAGGGAGGTGGTTCTGCGTGGCGTTCTTCAAGGCTCCGTTCTTGGACCAGTCCTGTTCATTATTAGATTGCATGCTAAAGGGAATGGGTGTCAGGAGTTTTTCATATACAGATGATCATGTGCTTCTTGACTTTTGCAAACCAACTGAAAAGGAAACACTAGTCCGCTGCATGTCTCGGTGCATAACAAAGATTTCGGAGATGATGGCTGGCTGAAGGCTCAGGCTGAATCCATCGAAAACTGAATTTTTGTGGATAGCTTCCCCTGGGCGGCAGCACCTGTTGAGTATGGATCCGATACCTGTTGCTGACGCACGGGTTAATCCCCATTGTACAATGTCTGTCCTTGGAGTACTGCTCGACAGCTCTCTTGATGGGGGCTCAGGTCTCCAGAACGGTCAGTTCAGCCTTCCACTATATAAGGCGGCTGAATCACGTCTCTAGATTTCTACCCGAAAGTGCCATTAGGGATCTGGTGTCTGCATTTTTGTTTCAAGATTGGACTATTGTAACCTCGTTTATGCTGGACTACCTCGAAGCCTTCTCAATCGTTTGCAGCTGGCGTTCAACAGTGCTGCGCAGCTCATTTTCAGTAAGGACGAAAGATACCACATCACTCCACTCCTAGAAAGACTACATTGGCTGAGGGTGGAGGAAAGGGTGACATTCAAGGTATGCCTTTTGGTCTACAAGGCTATAAACAAAATGGCACCATCGTGCTTCAGAGCTTTGTCCCCTCGACTTGACCACTAGAAGACCTTTGCGCTCTTCAGAACTGACTGTGAATAGACTTACTGAACCCAATAGAGCCGGTAAGTCTAACTTCTATGAGAGGGCCTTTGGTGTTGATTGGACCGGTTATGTGGAATCGCCTACCGGTGCCATTGAGAGATAGTCAGACTGTCACCAGCTTCAGAAGCAAATTAAAAACTGAATTCTTCACTGGCACCCTTGACGGCCTAGGGACTGTTAAACGGCGTCAAAAGAAATTCATCCACAATCATCATCATCATTAAAGACAGTAACAAATTTTTACTGTACATTGATAATTAAAAGTAGGTAAGGGGTATTTATAGCAAAAGGTACTGGATTGACATCACTATTGAATAAATAAATATATTTTTATTTATATAAAAGAAAAGCAGGCTTGTAGAGTAACCACGTAGAGGGTAACTTGCATGTTTGTTTTGTAATTTTAGTCCAGTGATATTGAGCTTTATGTGTTGTTTGTTTTACATATACTCACTATTGATAGAACGACCTATAAGCATTCTTCTTATTTCTGATGTCCCTGCACCAATTTCATAAAGTTTAGCATCTCTCAGCAACCTTCCTGTAGGATAGTCATTGATGTATCCATTTCCACCTAAAATGCAATTTTTAGCTTTGTCTATAACAACATTTCTATAATCCTGGCCTGATGATGTTGATGTTAATCCTGATGTTTCTTGTAAAAAGTCATTTATGGACATTAAACTTCATATTTTGTATTCAGCATTAAATTTTAGTAATAAGTACAAATAAACAATTAAAATATCTGTTCATTTCAATTACATACTTCTTTTGTTAAAACACTTAGTTGTTATATTCATTGATTGTATCTGCATTGAGGCCGCTCTTTAGCAAAAATGGTAAAATATTTAATTTTCAACAAGTTTGGTGGAAAAACTCTCAAAACTTGTTGACCATGGGAAAATTTTGATTTGATAAAATATGGAAACAAATATTTATTACCAATAAATATTTGTTTCCAAATATTAAATAGCCGACTGACGAGATTTATTTAGGTACTCTTTGTTATATCTATTGATATATCTATTTTATAAGATTTATAAAATATATTTATATTTTATTCATCCAATCAAGCATATAAATACTATGGATTTTAGAAAACTTCTTTTAATAAACAAAAATCGAGTTCATGTGGTGATTTTTGGTTTCAAAATATGAGAAATTGTATCAAAAAAATGATTTTTTTAATCGGTCGATATCCATGAACAAAACGAAGAAAATTACGATTTATTCAAATAATATTTTCAATAACTATCTAACTTTTCCTAAAATTAAATATATATATATATTTAGGCAAGAGCCAAGTCTCTGCCCGACTGTACGCAGTGAAATGGAGTAAAACATTCATCTTATATTATCTCCTGCTTAAAATTACATGATCTTTCATTAATGGAATGCATGTTGCACATGCATTTCAAATGAAAATTAGATCATACAGTCTTTCATATATATAGGTATATATATCTATATAATATATCGTCCCTCTTCTGACTAACTGTCGTATCTGACATTTTTGGCGAAATCGAATTATGATCACCAATGTGTATTTATATGTGCCCTGCATGTTCTCACTGAAGATCACACCTGTAACTGTTACCGTTATCCTGGAATAGCCTTCTGATTTGTTGTCATATTTACGAATTATTCTAAACAACTACAGGTCTACAGTTTTCTCCCTGATGTATGTGAGAGAATGAAGAGGCGATTCCTTTCCCTCAATCACCATGCCGTCCAGCTTGTTACAGGCCACGGTGATCTAAAGGGCAGGTTATATGACCTTGGCCTAGCGGAGAATCCGTGGTGTGTTTGTGGGTTGGGGGCGCAGTATGCTGGGCACATCCTATGGGAGTGCTCCGTGATGAATGATGCTAGAGATGTAATGATAGACGATATGAGTGAAGACACTCCCAGACCAATATGGTTTGGGGAGGTTCTGCAATGCCCGAGAAACCTTAAAGCATTTTTGGTGGATGTGTGGGTATCTCGTTGGGAGCTTTTGCGTCAGCCGGGTTTACCCCCGCCTGACGTGGAAGGGTCTTAGGGTTGGTTTTGCCCACTGCGGCGTTGGCGCGATAGCGAACTCGTGTTTTCGTTGTGTCGTCCTGTCTCCCTTGGTGGAGAGTAGGTTTGGGAGGTATGTCCCTTTTGGGAGGGTTTAATGTTTTCACACAATTCAGGCACTGGTGGCTCTCGGGCTCGCGCCCTCGGAACGCCAATTAACATGTTTCTGGACACCTCACCTCGGCCTTCTGTTACTACCAATCTGTACACATAATTCATTTATTCGATATTATTTCTGTTTTATTACTTGTGTTATTCTTGTCCTGTTCTATGTATTCTTATTTTTTTTACTACATTGTTATTATTTTATATTTTATTAAATAAACATCTTTCAAAAGGGACATTGAAGAGAGAGTGTTGCTTAAAAGATTCCCACGATGGCGGTTTTGGCCGGTTGGCCCTTCAGGCCTGCCCAATGGCCCGCCCGTGAGGACAAATTTAGTTTAATTATGCGGATAAATAGGAGTTCACAACTCCTGAGATATCCGGGTGGAGGTGGGTCTCTCTTCAATATTCTAAACAAAGTGTGTTGTATCTACTAATTTCTCAAAATTTCATCACAAAAATGATTCTGAAATATATGAGAATAGGTACAAATACAATAATGATATATGTTAACACTTTATCATATAATTAGGAGAGACGAAAATATGCACGACAAAACACAAAAAACGCTCTCATTTACATTTAGGCAGATACAACCGTTAGTCAGAAGACGATATGAGATATTGTTGGATTCTCGTGCATTGTCTGCCAAACACACCCCCCGATTTTGATTTATAGAGGTATGTTTTTTTATAAATACTATGAAGCTTTAATTAATATTTGTTTTAATATTTTATCAAATCAAAATACTTTTTGAAAATTTAATATTACCGTTTTTGATAAAGACTGGCCATGAAATTGTAACACTTTACTATTGAAAGCCCAGAATTGTCAATAAATTTTACTCTATTTTTTGTATTTCAAAACAATTAAGAAAAATGTAAGTAAGTAAATTGAAAATCTTAGACACAATGTTACTAAAATTGATGATATTATACTTTAAATAACACACAGTTTACTTTTCACTAAGATTTATTTGAATCTCGAGCGCTTTAGTCAATGTTAATAAATTGACATTTTTAAGAGAATTGACGAAAGCGCTCGAGATTCAAATAAATCTTAGTGAAAAGTAAACTGTGTCTTATTTAAAGTATAATATCATCATAATGAATTTTCACTCTGTGAATGTACAAACTTTAGAGTTATTACTAAAATTGTTATACTGTATATATAATAGGTGTGCGTTTATGTGTATAATAGGACATAATTATGTATGTACAACTTGTTGGTATTTAATTGAATTACTAACCAAGTATTTGTATGGCATCAAGTGCCATTTGTGTAGCCTTCTCTGCACAGTATAGTATAACACCAGCGCAGTCCTTGCTGTTGATGTGACCTTCATCACAAGATTTAGCCACATTATACAAATAGCTTCTACAGGCACCTAAAGTTGTATACATGTCTGCCATTTTACCCTAAAATCACACAAATTGATGTGAATTGTAGAAAACATCAATAAAAATGAATAAACTGACAGTACATGTAAAATATGAGTGAGAATAAATTAACTTACTTGCATGAGCTGAAACTCTCCAATTCTTTTACCAAATTGCCATCTTGTGTGTGCATATTCAAAAGATACATCTACGCAAGCCTGCATAATTCCAACCGGCCCGGCAGCAAGCACTAATCGTTCTAAGTCCAGACCAGACATCAGGACATAAACTCCTTTCTCTTCTCCTCCCAAAATGTTCTTCGCAGGCACCTAGTTTCCAATAAATTTTGTGTTTCAATTTGTACAAACTATTTAAACTACTGTATATATTATGTCATTTTTATACTGTGTACTATTTTTTTTACACAAAGTAAATAATATTTTAAATAAATGTCAGGTATTTATATATGTAGCATGAGTTAACAAGGTTTTGAAAGAGATTTTGGCGGTGAGGAATATGTGGTTGTACGTTTTTTGCGGATACATCGCACAAATTTTATCAAATCGCTTCCAAAATTTTTATAGATTTCATCCTCAGGCAGTGGGTCTACGTCTTTTCCCGTCAAGGAGTAAATGCCAGCTCATGGGCTGATGATGGAATCTAATGATTTTGTAAGCTTGCAAACAAAAAACTTTGGCATTACGTATCTGATTTTTTATTTTTATTTTGGGGTTGACTATACTACGCACCTTGCAATTATCAAATACCAGTTCTGCAGTACTTGAACCTCGCATTCCTAGCTTATCAAGCTTTTGTGCAACAGATAATCCTTCAAAGTCTTTCTCTACAATAAAAGCGGTAATTCCATGTTGCTGTTTAATTGCGTTTGGTTGTGTTCTAGCATAAACCTAAAAATAAGTAGGATCCTGTCTGTACACAAGTTGATAAAATTATTCACATATAAATTCTCACATTGATATATTGGTATGTTTTCAAAAATAAATCTTTAAAATTGTGTAATTTTGCTGAAGTGACAACAATGTCAAAAAGTTAATAAAAGTATTAAAATATTGATGCAATAAAAGTTTAGAGAATAAATTGTAAATATTACAATGAAAAGTGAGTAATTACCACTATTGTGTCAGCATCTGGCCCGTTAGTTATCCAGAATTTGCTACCATTTAACACATAGTAGTCTCCTTTTCTTTCCGCTCGTAACTTCATGGAAACAACATCACTGCCTGAGCCTGGTTCAGACATTGCTAAGGCACCAATATGTTCTCCACTACAAAGCTACGAGAATATTTAAACATCTAAAGTGAAAATGCTGGATGTGGAAGTAATCTACATATTATCAATCTTTTAATCAAATAACATAAGCAATTTAGAATACTAGAAAATTGTATCTAAAAAATTTATGTAAATGAAAGAAAAATACATTTTTCTAATTATACCTTAGGTAAATATTTAGCCTTTTGCTCTTCACTTCCATTTCTATTGATTTGATTGATACAAAGATTGGAATGGGCTCCATAAGACAATGCAATACCAGAACTCGCTCTAAAATATTGGGAAATGATTAAAATATGTATTGAGACTGACCAAGCACACCATAATTAGTGAAGGAAGTGGCGCTCGATCTTTTCTGCCAATCCCGCGAGAGAAGCGACGTGATGGTATGTATGTATGTAAAAGAAATAACCAAAGTAAAGAATGTTAAAGCACTGAGAAAAAATGACTACTGACTCAGTCTACATTGGTATGGGCTCACGCTCAGTTAGGTAGATTTTATGACATTATGTTCTTAAAATAAATAAATACGTATATACAATGTGGTGATTAGTATAGCGGCTAAGGATTCAGATTTCGAAGCAGGAAAATCTATAGTTCAAGTATAAATTAACAGTAAATATTAATATATAAGTGCAATATTGTGGTTATTGTAGCGGCCAAGATTTCCAACTAGGAGATTTATAGCTCAAATATAAATTAATATTAATAGGTACCATTTTTAAATAAGGCACTTTTTGCAAAAAAACAATTTTTTTTTTAAAAGATATATCTGGGTTTTGTTATAAACCCAAATACAACCTTATACACCTTTCACACTAAGCTAAAAGCTTGTGCCGTGAAAGGGGAGTTTGCCGGCCGAGTTTGAAGTAAGTATAAAGATTGGTTCTATGTACCTTCACCAATGCTACAAACAACGCACCAAGGTGTTATTTGTGTTTATTTCGTAGAAAGATAACTACTGAATTAATGCATTTTCAAAAAGCATATTCTTTACCGCTGTGAAGGTATTTTTATATTTCTTACCTGGATATCTCTTCCATAATAATAACATGATCTGAGTATTTTCCCCCTGAACCTCCATATTCGGGATTGGCTGTTATGCCTGAGAATAAAAGACAATATTATATCAAAATGTTGATGACTTTATTTAGATATGTGCATTCTCAGACAAACTCCAAACTATTTTCATTAAAAAATGGCGTTTAATGAGAGCATTTAAACATGGGTGGCCAACCTTTTCAGCAGCCAGGCCAAATTTCAGAATGAGATTTCCTACCGGGCCGCACAACAATTTACTCCATATATGGGACATTAGATAATTTTACCTCACCTTAAAATTTCTACCCCCCCTGTCGCCAAATTTTCAAAATCGTATAGGAATTTGAAATGTTTCAAAACTTCTTGGTTTTCTTTGAGAATATTTTCTCAAAATACCTCTTTCAAAAAGTAACGGGTACTTGAACCGACTATTATTCTATTATTAAAAAAAAGTGTGCATATGCTTCACGGGCCGGATGTAGACACCTAACGGGTTGGCCACCCTTGATTTAGAACATATGATGAAATAACTCACCAAGCGCCCCTAGGCTTCCAAGTTTCTTCCAGAAGTCCCGTAATTCTTTAAATTCATTTTTTTTATCTATTTCTCCTGCTTTGGGAGCTAACTCTTTCTGAGCAAAATCAAATATTGTTTTACGTAACTGAAATTACATTAATAGTGTGTACAACATATAAAAAGGTGAGTACAGATAAATGAAATTATTTCCCACAAGCAATCTACTGAAACACAATGCTTGGGATTGCAAAATAAAACATGCATCAAATTCATAATGTAAAGTCTGTACCTTGTGAGATTTTATTAGTATATCGTCGCTGCGCCTGCCAAATTCCATATGTGACATTTTTCAATTTTTACTTTTTGTTCTAAAAATTATCTACTTTTTATTCTTGATGTGCTGATAAAATCCTTTTTGTGATATTCCAACGAGAAACGAACTTAACTAATTCCATATGTGTTTTGACCGTTTAGAAAAATCCGTAAGTGCAGAAATGCACATAAAGGATTTGTGTAAGATCGTCAGTCTCCCGCCAACTGCGTTAAACAAGTGACACTTGCTGTGTAAGTAACATAAAATAATTGTTTTTCTAGTAAAAACACGTTACAAGTGGTACGTGCATAGTTTATTTATTTCAGAGTGGTTCTTTTATATAGTTTGCATATTAACAGGCATTGATACGTAAGTTTTCGTCAATTTAAATACCTAAATAATATCCTAACCTAAAATATTGTGTATCTCGTGTTTATAGCAATGATTAATACGAATGGGATAGATAATCTGTTGGTTATGTATTGAATATTACATTAAAATTTAACATGTTCTCTCACAGTTATGATTAAAAACAATAGTAAAAAAGTAAATGATGTGTACATAATATAGAAAATAGTTGAGGGTGCTGCTATATCAAAAACATAATCATATCCAAAAGAAGGTCAATTTAAACATTCTCAATGTGTTTTTGTTTCTTTAGGTGACATGGCCTTCAACCTACATTCTCATAAACCTTCGTCACGAACACAGCGTCTGGTAAATATGGCTAAAAGAATCAAAAATAGTAATCAAGATGAAGATTTGAATGTTTCTTCAGATATAATATCCAAAAATATAGAAATTCCTCGGTTTGAAGAATTAAGAGACGTTACAAATGTGGATGATTATCTGGATCCTTTTCTGGGTCAAACGCAAATTGATTCCAGTATTCCTGAAATCTCAAATAGTATTGAAATTCTAAACAATGACATCTGCTTTAATATAAAAAAGAAATATATTCTGGATGAAGTCACGGGACACTTAAGAGAGGATATAGAATATATTGATGAAAACTTTAGTAATGATGACTTTCATCTCGATGAAAAGACGGGGTTACTAAAACCCAATGATAACATGGTTAGCACAAATAAAAATGACAGAAGTAAATTTTCTGAAACTGAATTTTCCAGCAGTGATGAAGAGATTAATAAAAAACAAAGAGAGTACAATAGACTACAGAGAGTACGTGGCAAGAAATATATAGGCAGAAAAAGGAAATGGGATGAAACAGAGAATAAAGCAAAATATGAATCGGTACCGAAAACTAAAAAATACGTTAAAGAAAAACCATGTACACATTCCAGTCTTCCCAAATCAGAGAGAAGCTATTTATGTGGTGTAATTTCAGAAGAAGAACGAAAAGCAGTGTTCAATTATTTTTGGAGCTTAAATACATGGAATGCTAAAAAAGCTTATTTAAAAAATCTTGTTCGGTTGCATCCGATATTAAGAAGACGTAAAACTATTTGTAACCAAGAAGGTATGTCTCAAAAACAATTGGCCTTTGATTATTTTATACCCAATCATCAAAATGTCACTGTAAAGGTATGTAAAAGCTTTTTCGTGAGCACACTAAATATCAATAGTGATACACTATCCGAATGGATTAAGAAGCTACAAGATAACACAGAGAGCGGAAAGGATTTAAGATCAAAACATGAAAAGAGACAGTCTAAAAATATTAACAAGTCTGATTCAAAAAAAATTAAATCATCTACTGTGAAAGAGTGGTTGGAGTTACTAAACAAAGTGCCGAGTCACTATTGTCGCTCTAGCAGCAGCAGAGTGTATCTTGAAAATACTTTTGAATCAAAGTCGCACATATTTCGAGTTTATACGGAATGGTGCGAAGAAAATCGTAAACCAAATATTGGTCGTAAAATATTTAATAAAATATTGGAAGGTGAAAAAATTTCAATTTTTAAGCCGAGAAAGGACCAATGTGATGTTTGTACGTCCAAAAAAGAAGCCAATATTTCAGAAGAGGAATACACGTTACACATTCAGAAAAAAAACGAAGCCTACAAAGCTCATATTGATGCCAGCACAATGAGATCATCCGAAGTACTTGTATTGACAGTTGATGTCCAATCTGTTCTTCTTTGTCCAAAGATTTTGGTGTCAGTTCAGTATTATAAACAAAAACTTCAAGTGCATAATCAGTCAATTTACATTAATAATAACAAAGATGTTCACCTGTATGTTTGGCACGAGGGCGACGGAGGCGTTACGGCTAACGAATTCACGAGTTGCTTAATACACTTTATTAAATCTCAGTTGAACTATAAGAAAGTGATAATTATCTCGGATGGGTGTTGTTACCAGAATAAAAATAAAGTTCTGTCATCAGCCTTACTGAAGTTAACTTTGGAGACTGGTTTGGAGATCGAACAGATTATTTTAGAAAAAGGACATACGATGATGCAAGTGGACAGTGTCCACTCAACATTGGAGAAAAAGTTTCGTCCTCCAATCTATACTCCAAGTGATTACATCAGTCGCATGAGAGAAGCAAGACCTAAGCAACCATATCATGTTCATCATGTTGAATATACATTCTTCAACAATTATGAGAATGATGTTTGCCTTGATTCCATCCGTCCAGGTAAAAAAGCAGGAGATCCGACTGTGAATGATATACGGGCTCTATTATATAAAAATGGTAATATTTTCTACAAGTTGCGCCACCCTGAAGAATGGCAAATTCTACCACAGCGAGTTCGTGCCTTCAATCCAAGGACAGTTCCTCAACTTTTCAACGACCCCCGGAAAATTGATAAAACTAAGTACGATAGTCTTCAGTCATTAAAGCCCTATATGCATCGTGACTATCATGCTTTTTATGATAACCTTCATTACAAAGAGTAACTTTTTAATTTTAGTCAAACAAATTTTGGATTACTTTTGTTTCAAAGTTTTTATAAATTTTTTTTTGTTTGTTTTTCTGTAAAGATTTACAGTACCTTCCTTTTAAATTATGCGATAAAGCATTTAATGTTCTATTCATCATCAATAGTTATAATCAGTTTGATTGGTTTGCAACAAGCTCAGTCCTTTTTCTCCACTTTTCTCTATTCTCGGCCAGTCTTTTTAGCAGCACGTATGTGCTACAACGCATATCATTTATCAATTGTTCCATGTAAGAGCCTCGTGCTCAGCCTCAGCCATTCTTTCCTTTAATCTTGCCTTCTGCGATGGTAATTAGCAGTCCTGGATACCTGATGTTGCGGCCAATCCAATTAGCTCTTTGTTGGCTAATCCTTTTCAGGAGTTGTCTTCTTTCGCCACTCTTTAGGTAAAATATATTTTTCAGTATTTAGATAAAAAAAAACATAAACGTCCACCATAAACCGTTGGTCAACAATGTTTACTCCAATAAAAATTTTCCTACCATGCTTATTTTATTTTTTTTTATTTTATTTATTCTTTACTGTACATTGATTATAAACCGTCACATAGACAGTTACATGTTATGTTAAAACAATGAATAGTGTGTGTTAAAATGGACAATAAATACAATATTTTTTTTGATTAACTAGGCAATCCACCCCTATTGGGTGATTTGTGCCATAAATACAATATTAATCTCACTATATTTTATGTTGTGAAAGACTGATTGATTGTTTTGACATAAATTACTTTATAGATCAACTGTAGTTTCGTATTAACTTTGTTATATTATGTTTTTCCTAGTGATGTTGTATTATGTTTTTCCTAGTGAACCTAAAGGATCACATAATGATAAATCATAAAATTAGGTTAAGCGTCACATTGCCAAATCCTTCATGTGTAATAATGCACATACGCTATTTTTTTAGACGGTGTCAAACCAGTCATGTGCACTTTTGTTGAAAAAATAGCTGTATTTCCATAAATATGTAAAATTTGTGACATATTTTGTATTTTTTATACGTCTTAAATAAATGTCTATGATACTGCATTAATAATTTTATATTATTTCCTTTCGTTCATTCAACAGAACGTTTTTTGCTGTTTCCCAAAACCTTACAAATATCACATATGGAACTTGTCAGGCGCAGCGACGATATATAAGTAGAGAGGGCTTACTGCTTATCACAAATTGGAATGTAGTTTAAATTCATCCTACTTACTACTACAAATTTATACTACACCTAATGTAGATACGGAAGTCATTTTGTACTGCCATTATAAGTAAAATGTCACTCAATCATAAAATTATTTTTGATTTTATACTTTTTTTTATAAATTTTAACATTATTAGAAATATATTATGTGAAAAAAAATTTTGGTAACCCTTTGAATGAAAAATTTTATGAAAATATTCAGTGGATAGCATAAAGGGCAATCATTATACCTGTATTTGTTCACTGGAGAGACGAAATATGCTTTCATCTATTGGATAGTACTGGGACATAGATCGTACATATGATGAACATCTATTTGGAAGCAGAAGCTTAGAGATATTGTTGCAACACAATTTTAGAGCCATTATTAAACATAAAATATGACAATGAGCGAATAATAATGTCAGATACTGAATACAATGTTCCCAATGTTTGATAAGGTTATCACATTAGTATCTATATGTATTATTTACACATTGTAATATCTAATATACTGGTGTTGGTGTAGAATGATAACACCAATGATGTAGGGTCAGTTGGGGTAAGTGCGGTACACTTTTTGATGCGATGGATTTCATTATTTGTATTGTCCTTAGTTAGATTTTAAAGTTATAATTATTATGATTGTTTTTCTATTAGTTTTTGTGATTTCAAAAAAAATTTGCAAAATTAAGTACACCAATTTTCATTTTTAAAAATATAAGTACTCTAGACAAACTTTCCCATTTCTGGGTAAGTTTATATTTGCGGACTCTGGAGAATGTGGAGGTGTTCAAGGCGAGGTTAAAAACCCTATTGCTCAGGGTGTTATGATTCTTGAATGGGCCCTTGCGGTGGTTTTTCCACAAAACAGCGCGTCTTAAAAAGTTGTCTAGTTATTATTATTATTTTTATTAAGTATGTAGAGTACATAAACTCCAATCACAAGTTTTATGAGCATTTTTTCATTTTTTACTAATTTACCTATGATTATTGAATACAGCTATCAGTTAATACATAATGTAAGTGTAATTCTAATAAAAATGTTAAACATTATAATTTTACTAATTATGGAGTAAGTTTGTTACATTCGCAACGGCGCTGGTGCATCATACATAAGCACTTATCACATCGGGGATGGATGCACTTACCTCGTCATTAATTTAAAAGCATTTTTTTTATTGATTTTATTTGCATCAATCCAAGAAAAAAAAAATTTGTTGTTTCCGAGATTGCTGACACTAACTTCTCCCATTATGATGAAAATTCAGTTTTTTTCTTGGCAGATACCTATATAAACCTGAGCAGGTTATACCATCAACAGTTTATATTGTAGCCTAATATTATCATTAAGGCCCGAAATTACAAACAGTAGCATATCGTGGAGCTTTGGTGAGGAGACTTAAAAGTTAAGTCGAGCTTACCGCTTACATGAGAATTTCAATCAATATTCGACTGCAGCTTGATCAAGCCGCAAATATGGTTAAGTTGGTACAATTACTTGTTGTTTTATCAGGGACGCGCATCACTTTTCATGTTGTTGTTTTAATTTCGTGAACACTCATGGATTCTAACTTGAATTTTTTTGTTACCGACCATTGTTTGATTATTTGACGAAGCGAACAGTTTATGGCGGTCAAATAATCGAAACTGGGTCGGTAACGAAAAAATCAAAATAGAAGTGCAAATGAAACAACCTTAGCAACAACAAACAAAAAGCGTAATGATGGCGCAAACATTTTTCATTAATGTCAGTTTGTTCTTATTGTAACTAGTGACGCCTCCTGGTGATGAAAAAATTAACTGAGTTAAAGCGAGCTTAATGTTGCTGAGGACACCCCCGGGTATTCCTTAACTCAATGAGTAGATTAAGCCTCAAATTAGTGCTATGGAGACATCGTAATTTTGGTAAACGAAGCTTTATGTGCTCCTTACGGTTAAGGAGGATCTTAAGCGTGCATTGTAATTTTGGGCCTAAATAACAATATTCAAAACTTTGAATTTTGAGTTTTAGAGCTCAGTTGCACTTGCCCTATAGATGCACTTACCCTAACTGGCCCTATTATATAATATTTTCTTAGGTTGATTATGAACATAAGATCACAGAATATTAATTTTTTAATATTTTTTTTTCTTTCTAACACAATGTGCTGTTTTTGGTATGTGGCCGCTAAATCTAGAGTGCTCCCTCGGGGCAGCATTTCTCGCTTTAATGCGACATTAAATCCTGTTTGTGCATGTGTGTGTCGTTATGGAGATACATATCTCCAGGTACGGCACAAAGTATGTGGCAGGCGCTGCCCTTTAAAAAAAAAAAATGTGCTGTTTTCATTACTAATTTCAGCTTTTTGACATATTCATCCTTATACATTAATTTTTTTATTATTGTATATTATGTTTTATATGATTTAAAATTCAATGCACAGTACAGTACAGAGAACCATTGTTCTAAGAAAAAATCAAAATAGAAAGAAACTAACTTTGGAAATATTTCCCTAGGCTTAGGCAGGCCAAGGAACTACTTGGAGAAGCAAAACATGCACTAGCCACAGCAATAATGGACTTCCTAACGAGTTAATGTAGGCTTGAAAAGAAAGGTAACTGCAGATTCTGCAAAGAGAAAACCGGGAACTCCTCGGCACCTCTTCACAGACTGTAACGCTGTGTATTTGCAAGCATCAAACTCTAGGCACGCATCAGGTAGAAATGGAATCTTTCCACACCATAGTTTGCTCAAAACTTTAGGCTTCATAAGATATCTGGGACTAAAGGGCTTGTACCAGACAGGCTAAGTAGGGGGAGCACTATAGATCTTGTAGTTCAGAATGCATCCCGTTCAATAAAATAAATAAAGAGTCTGGAAATAAATTTGATCTTGGGAATCACAAAATAATGTGCCAGAACAAGGGTTAGCTGTCCGGCAAACCGGATAAAAAAGATACCCGACCTCATTCACAGCGAGGTAGTAATAAAAAAAAAATTGGTCCGTTTTTTCTTCTACATATCTGATAACCCTAGCCAGAACTAGTAAAATTTACTAATAGTAGGTACAAATAGCAGACATTATTATGCAACCCAATCCAAGTTTCTAAAAAGTTAAGGGATTACGTGTTTCATGTAAATATGAAATACTTAAATCAGTACTTAGATTCCATCATCCAACCCTAGTAAGTAAACAATATTTCATTCACTCATACCATCATGGCATTTTCCACATGAGGGGTCCAACCAGCAGACCAACCACACATAACAAACATGCAAGTTGTCTTCTTCATGCCAATAAAAGATAAGGCATTCAGGATGGGTGGCATACCTCATCGTTGAACTAAAGATGTTAAATGTCTTATTTTAAGAATAATTTCCTCTTGCAAGTCATTAGAAAACTGACAGACCTATTCTTTACATGGGATAAATAATATTTCATTCAGCAAAATTATAATTCAGAGGTACAATTCAGCATATTACATCATTATAATAAGAATAAAACCTAAGATTCATTAAAAAAATCACCGTTATTAGTTGTTATAATTTTATAAAAACTAATATTAATGTTTACTTATTTGTATTGTATATACAATTCTTTGTTACAATTTGCCCTTGTAATGTAAATTATTTTGACATTTGATCCCATACTGTAATTGAATTAAATAATTCATACTCATTTATTTATTTGCATAAATTGTACAGCTATGTCTTATAATCCCAGACAAGAATCTATTGAGAACAGTGGACTGGTGGTGTTCCTCTACTACTTTCAAACCAATGACAAATTTTCTGGAAATTTTCTAGTGCAATTATAAATCTAATAGTAAACCTCTAAAGACCATTATTAATTTGCATTAATACAAATAAAATTGGCTGGCATAATTGTTTTACTGCATAAAATAGTTTTATACACACCTTTCTAATAGAGTTATGACATTTCTTTCATCTATAACAGAGGTTCCCAAACTTTTTTTCTCATGGACCACTTAAAAAAATTTGCTGGTTCCGGTGGACCCCCTATATTACTTCCCCCCGTCGCTAAATTTTCGAAATGGTAGGTATAGGAATATTTGAAATATTTCAAAAACTCCTCAGTTTTCTTACAGAAAATTTTCTCACATTACCTTTTTCTACAATGTAACGGGTATTTGTACCGACCATTGTTTATGTCAAATGTTTAAATTTCTACCCCCCCCTCCCCGTCACCGAATTTTCAAAATGATCCTATAGGAATTTGGAATATTTCCAAAACTCTTCGGTTTTCTTAAAGAATATTTTCTCCCAGTACCTTTTTCTACAATGTACCGGGTATTTGCACCGACTATTGTTTATGTCAATATCTGGTGCTTTTACCGAATATTCGATACTTCAACTATGGATTCGTGGACCCCTTTTACAACTTGTGGACCCCCATTTTTAAGTCACGCCATCGTGGACCCCCCAGGGGTCCACCTGGACCACTTTGGGAATCACTGATCTATACTAATATTATAAAGAGGAAAGAGTTGATTGTTTGCATCGAATAGGCTCCTAAACTACTGAACCGATTTGAAAAATTCTTTCACTGTTGGGAAGCTACAATATCGCCGGGTGACATGAGTTATATTATATTTTCAAAAAAAAAATAGGGATCCTTACTAAAACTCCAACAATGTAACCCAAGGTGTAAAAATTACCCAAAATATTCTTTTCATCGCGTACACCCGGATATATAAAATAATATATAGTATATATAATCATTAGAACATGCAGCTATATATAATAAGAATAATTATAAATATATGTTAAGAAGCTTTGTCCAAAACCCTGGCGGGAAACAGGGCAAGACCCGTATTGACCCTTGTCTCGAAAGCTGAATCGAAGAGATGGGAGCAGGGCTTGCTAAACGGCTTGTGAGGCCACACCCACATTTCGAAGCAGGATAAGGACTGAAATTGTTAGTATATAATATATTTCTACAAAGCACATAATACGTCTTGTGCATAATTGTATAATAATAATGATAAATATGTGGTTACGAATAGATCAAACCCACACTACAGACACAAGGTAGCTAGTCAAGCGTCGATAGGCAGAAGGGATCCATATCCATAAGGTAATCTCGACAAGTTACATAATAATAATTACATAAGTTTTTGTTAAAAACAAATAAAAATAAATATTTTTAATAATTATAAATACTCCTATGTTGAACCCATTGTTGACAATACCGGAGCAGACATGACGTATCAAAATTGTTTTTGTTATATAACTCCGTTATTATTAATTTTTGAGAGTTGGTTCTTTATAAACATTTATTCTAGGGATCATTTTCTATAACATGCAATAAAAAAATATTCAAAAAGTGAAAGTTGAATTAATTCACTCTGCCATACACTTTTATTTTTTCTTTATTCACTCACGGACAGGTTAAATAGGCAAATTAAAAAAAATTTAACAGCTTAATAAATACTCGCACAACAAAATAATTAATTGACCAGCAGGATTGTTATTTGAGCAGCAGAATTATTATTTAACCGGCAGAAAATATTAGATAAACAATATTTTTCACACACCGATTTACCTTGGATCCACGTGAAGTTTTTGTGATTTCTTACCAAATTAATGATGACTACGAAAATAATGCCAGTTTCCACTTTACTATATTAACAAAATATCTAACTGAAATTTCGAAAAACGCTAGTGTCGTTCATTCAGATGCTACATATAAAATCACATAAAAAGATGCTACGTACAAAGATTTATTATTTGAACAAGATTAAAAATTTAGCTTTCACAAGTTTAATTAAAATTAGCTCATGGTTTGCTGCTCATTTATTTATTTTGCTGGACAAATAATCATTATGCTGGTCAAATAATAATTTTGCTGGTCGATTAAATTTAGAGTTTTACAATATCATATTACATATTTGCAATAGAAATATAATATTCTCGCTGGGCATATATTTTGCTGCTGAACATAACATCAATATTATGCTGATCGTTTAAATGATAGCCATAAATATAATACACTTGTAAAGAGTCACGTCTTCCGTCATATTTACTCTGATGGTCGAGTTTTGTAACATATTACAATATAGAATTAATTTGTCAAGCAAATAAAATAAACTATCATTCACTCATGATCCTAACCTATACTCAACACACACAATCAAAAATAGCATAAAAATCAAAGCTATTATGATAAAGAAGAAAGGAAACGGGGATAGAGAAAATCCATATAGATGCAGAGAAACCCACTCTGATCAATAAACAGTATTGAAAACAATTAATCACTATTAAGTGTCCTCAATATTTGACTTCCCACAAACAATCAATGTCGCCCAACTTGGTGTTGTAAGCATTTGTAATGCAATTGAGAGGGATTTTCAAACTGGTACTAGTATGAACCACATTTAATTGAAGGGGTCGATTTGATCTTCTAACTGAAGGTACATGAAAACCAACTTCAGTCAACTGTGGAACATATTTTAACATCTGAGGTACATATTTTACGCAAAATACATAAATCAATAAATTCCCTGCGTACTGATTAGTCAGTTAAAATATCATCAGTTGCAATGCTGTATCTACATCCGTACATTCTCAAAAATTTACCCCATAAGCATTTGACAAGTTTAACATATTTATCATATGAGAGTTCCGTATAGTTGAGCAGTATTCAGCTATTAGCAAATGAGTATAATATACATCCGTAACTCCCGATTTTCTACGTATCTCTGTGTTTCTAATGGGATCAGAGAGTTCCCTCTCTGAAAGTTGATATACACTGAATCAACCTGTCTATGTTCATTTCATTTTAAATATGAAAACAGATATTCAGAGTACATCAGGAAATTGGTGACCTACCCTTCATAAGCCCATGTTATTCTTCAATCAGTTGTGGACTGATTGAAGAATAACATGGGCTTAGGAAGTGAAGCAAATGATCTTGAATTATGGATTCAAAAATCTTGGATATAGGGGAGAGAATAGACATTGGTCTATAGCTACTCATGTCAACTCTGTTTCCTGCCATACAAATCTTGGATATAGGGGAGAGAATAGACATTGGTCTATAGCTACTCATGTCAACTCTGTTTCCTGCCATAAAAATCTTGGATATAGGGGAGAGAATAGACATTGATCTATAGCTACTCACGTCAACTCTGTTTCCTGCCATAAAAATCTTGGATATAGGGGAGAGAATAGACATTGATCTATAGCTACTCACGTCAACTCTGTTTCCTGCCATAAAAATCTTGGATATAGGGGAGAGAATAGACATTGGTCTATAGCTACTCATGTCAACTCTGTTTCCTGCCATAAAAATCTTGGATATAGGGGAGAGAATAGACATTGGTCTATAGCTACTCATGTCAACTCTGTTTCCTGCCATAAAAATCTTGGATATAGGGGAGAGAATAGACATTGGTCTATAGCTACTCATGTCAACTCTGTTTCCTGCCATAAAAATCTTGGATATAGGGGAGAGAATAGACATTGATCTATAGCTACTCACGTCAACTCTGTTTCCTGCCATAAAAATCTTGGATATAGGGGAGAGAATAGACATTGATCTATAGCTACTCACGTCAACTCTGTTTCCTGCCATAAAAATCTTGGATATAGGGGAGAGAATAGACATTGATCTATAGCTACTCATGTCAACTCTGTTTCCTGCCATAAAAATCTTGGATATAGGGGAGAGAATAGACATTGGTCTATAGCTACTCATGTCAACTCTGTTTCCTGCCATAAAAATCTTGGATATAGGGGAGAGAATAGACATTGATCTATAGCTACTCACGTCAACTCTGTTTCCTGCCATAAAAATGGGAGTAATGTTGGCCGTTTTCCATATCATCGAGGCATATTCAAAATAGGGGTATGTGAATTTATAAATGAGTCGTATAAATGCAAACAGCGCTATCTCCTTACGAGAAGACTTTGAGTTATACGTATTTAAAATATAATTCGAAATATTCGCAATATAAAGTGAAATAAAGTTAAAATATACCTTAATGAAAGAAAAATTAATATCTTTTCATTTAGAGATTATGCTATTTGTAAGATATTTAAACAAATATTTGGATATAACGTATTTTGCAACTCAGAATGCGGATGACAGTGGATTTGCAACAGAAATTATGGTTTTCCGCCATTTTAAATTTACTTTAGTAATGGGTGGTTAAAAAAACACTGCATTGCATAGTATTCTTAAATTGTGATTTTTTATTTTATTTTACTTTATTTAGCGTGTCAACACAATTATAACACATACAAGTATACAACAACATTAGTCTACTTACTGAGACATTAAATTAATAACTTTAGAAACAATACACATCAAGAAATGATTTAGTTTTATGGCCGCATTTCGGAAATTCCGGCAAACATATAGGCGCATATCTGAGACAAATTAAAAATAAATTTAAAAAATATACTTAGGTATAAGAAGAATATGTAGGAAATTTGATAAACAGAGAATAAAATATCAGTGAAGTCAGCTGAAATATGAGAAATTTAATAAGAGACAAAATTTAATGTTATTGAATTATAAATTATTCAAATTTGTATGGATTGCTATTGGTGAATGTTATGACAACAGTTAAAGTAATTTGTAATTTTTGTTTAAAGGAATAATTAATCGGTGAAACAACCAATTGACACATTCAAGTAATGATTTCTATGCTAAGTAATTACCTACTCCAACACAACATAAATTATGAATCAATTTTTGGACCACTCTGTACATCGTGTCGTTGACATGTAAATATTAAAAAGTTTACATACCTTTTCAAGTGTTCCACATGACGCTTCCATGTTTCTGGATTTCTAGTTCATTTTCTAGACTTGTTTTCTTTCACTTCTTCTAGTTTTCTTTCCATTTCAGTTAAAAAAAAATACGCAAATTTATATAAAAATGAACCGTGATAACACAAGTAACCATCCATCGTCACACCGCACGTTGCAATGAAAAATCATGGCTTCCTATTGGTCCATTGGATTTGACGTATTCTGCATCTCACATGGAGCGGGATATAGCGCTATTTGCATTTCAATGTTCTTTTTGGATAACATTTTGTATGGGATATAATGGATTTTGCACAACATCATGTTATTGTAGGTGAAACTTTGATGATACTCTGTCTTATCTAGTAGTTAGTACAAATTTGATCATTACTGGAGATTGCGCTGTTTGCATTTATACGACTCAAATATTTCATTTCTACAATAAACTGCTTATAATGACATCATAACTATTTTATAATGTGATTCTTAGTATCAAATATTAAAATTCAATACTTAAAGAATATCACGTGCCAATAAAAAGTCCAAACAACAATTTTAATGCCCTAATGAACAGTTTTTAAAGAGTATACCTGAATAAAAATGTTCGCACATACCTCTTTTTGAATATGCAACGACGATATAGTAACAGTTAGGCTACATGAGGGGTATAATCACCAAACACAATCATACAAAACTGATGAAACAAATAGAATCCATTATAATTAATTGCAACAAGCTGCTGTTCTTTCCATTCCAATTGTGACCCGTCCATCAAGCTTTTTACAGGTTAAGGAGGGATATCTGACATTATAATAATCTTGATAAATTAATATTCTTTTAATTCATATCATATTCGGCATAAAGCAATACATATTTGATTATGGACAATATATCTACTAACTTATATGTAGTCTGGTTTATATTTACAGAATCACCCTACATAATGAGTAGAAATTTTCTTTCATAATATACACAGATTCTATCCCGAGATTGCCATCACCATGAAAATTAATAATTCTAACAACTATTCACTGAATTTCTCAACAGAAACTAATTTTGATATTAATAACGATGTCTACTGGAATATAAGTTGGAATTTTGTAATGATGGATTTTGTTGACGGACTGGATAACCAGATGTGATGCTTCCTGGTTTTGCACTCTGAAATGAAAATGTCAACAGTTACAAGAATTTATATTCAAATATTATATGAGGAAACCTAACACTGTTATGTTTTGTGGTTACATCGCGAACAAGCTTTTGGAGTTACTTGGAACTACATCATCAGGTTCTGCAGTAGACACGTCGGTTTCGAATAAGATTAAACATTAACTCGTTATTCGCTAATCACAATTTATGTATCACTGCAAGTGATGCATAAATTGTGATTTAAGCCATACCTATTGTATAATATCTCATACTAACATTTTCGTATGTGTAAAATTCCAAGTTATACGAATAAAAAATCATTTCGCATATATATGTATTAGATTTTCAACAGACATACTGCAATAACATATTTTTATTTAACACAAATCCCTGAGGGGGTAGGCAGAGAGAGAGAGTACTGGGTGTTTCCAATGCTTAAGAATTGGCTTTGGCTGGTTAGAGCATGCTTTACTCTAGAAACATTCACCGATTTCCACCAGTTAGTCTGTTGAAAATTTAATACATATAAAAAACGAATGTAGGTAAAAACTCCAGGTAAAATACGAAAAAATATCTTCCCATATATAAATATATATATATATATATTTATACATATTCCAATTAAAATGGGTTTAAACGGGGAGTCACAAAGGAAAATCACTATCTACAGACTTTATTTGTATGAACGATTCCATAGTGTGTACAAGACATTATATACCTGCACAGCATTGTGCTGTAACTGTTGTGGTCCAACGGAGGGATGCACTTGCACTTGCCCAGGAAGCAACTGAGCGGAGTGGCGTTGTGAGGTCTGAGCCTGAGGAGGTGGCTGTCTGCTATACTCGGTACTTTGAGAATCTCCGAGACTCATTACTACCTGCTAATCAACCAAAAACATTTAAAATATCTTATACTAAAACAAATATGTAACACATTCTATTTCTACTAGCATCTAAAGCTACCTAGCAACCAATGTAAAGAGGGACGTGAAACCATCACAAATGATGCAGTGTGCAATACACTATCAAACACCTGTAATTATTATTAATATTATTCTAAACTCGGCAGATCTAATTTCATAATATCTGCAACATAGGAGAGATGATGGTCATGGTTGGGTTATGTTGTTGAGAGTTGATTAGATTCTAATCTTTTCAGTGCAAGACATATCTATGTTTGTGCAATATTGTCCGAGCCCCTGCTAAGGTGCAGAGTATTTAAAAAATAAAACATACTAACAATTTCTTATTGTTATTGATGTAAGAAAATGTTTAGTATATGCTTACATTCGCAGTAGTTACGATTTTTTTTTTTTTTACGTGAGATACGTATATGTATATGCCTATGTTTTAAACTAAATGGGCAAAAATGAACATACAGTGGAACCTCTCATAACGAGTTTAATTCGTTCCAGACTCTTACTCGTTATGCGAAACATTTTTTTCTATAGAAATCAATGTAAAATACAATAATGCGTTCCATGCCGAAAAAATAAGTATTCTTGGAGTACTCAATGATTTTTTTTTATTAACGTTTATTCAATTAAAATTACTTATAAAAGAGTGTAACAACTTGTAATACAATCTAGATTAGGAAAAAAACATAGGTACCTAAATAAAAATATGAATTTATGACAAATAGTTAACCATTTTTAACTAGAAAACTAACCGTAAACGTAACCGTATCGTAGACATTCTTGACACTCCCTTTGAAGCATCCATCTTCTTAATTTTATCTTTGTTCTTGATAATAGTGCAAATCGTTGATGTTGACCGTTAGTATTTGCGCGCTAGACATGCTACGCTCACACCTTGTTCTCGCTTTTCAATGATTTTATGTTTCATTTCAACAGTTATTTTTATTCTCTTCTGGCTGTCTTCTTGTGTTTTTTTTTTCTGGGACAATTTTGAATGGATTATAATACTTTGCTCATAAAAAATTACTTATAATATCAATACAAATTTTGGAAGAATGGATGATCACATGCGAAACCATGGCGCTAACGGAGCGAGTGCTAAACACAGACTGATGTACTGGCGCGGAAGTCCCGGCTCAGAAGGTCACAAGTGAATGTCGTGAAAAAGGGACTCACCCTTTCTCTGTAACTCGTTATGCGAAACATCGCTCGTTATGAGAGCAATTTTTTCACATTTTATTTTCCTCGTTATGCGAATTACTCGTTATGAGAGGTTCCACTGTATGTTTTTCGCTACACTAGTAAGAAGAAGACAGTAAAAATTTCAGAAATAACTACTATACCATATCCCACAAATGGGGTAGCCAGTAGACCATTTTCGTTCAATAAACATGCAAACTGTTCTCTTTGTGTCAACAAAAAAATTGAAATTCAGGATGGTTATTGTACCCCATCGCCGAATTTATGTAAGATGCATTTTTTTTACTTTTTTCGAACACCTGCCTTCTACGGGACACTCGAAAGCTACGGTAAGGAATGGAAAACCAATTCTTTGTCGAGTGCTCCACGGAATTAGAGGAATTACCTAAACAATAAAATGATGAACTAATCTAGATGAACCAAACTAATGTAATGATTATATTATACTATACCTTCACGCTGTATCCCAAGTGAAGTAGTCAGAGAGAACAGAATGGCATATAGATCTATCATTACATACTTCTTTCACTCTTCTACATTATACTATACCTTCACGCTATATCCCAAGTGAAGTAGTCAGAGAGAACAGAATGGCATATAGATCTATCATTACATACTTCTTTCACTCTTCTACATTATACTATACCTTCACGCTGTATCCCAAGTGAAGTAGTCAGAGAGAACAGAATGGCATATAGATCTATCATTACATACTTCTTTCACTCTTCTACATTATACTATACCTTCACGCTGTATCCCAAGTGAAGTAGTCAGAGAGAACAGAATGGCATATAGATCTATCATTACATACTTCTTTCACTCTTCTACATTATACTATACCTTCACGCTGTATCCCAAGTGAAGTAGTCAGAGAGAACAGAATGGCATATAGATCTATCATTACATACTTCTTTCACTCTTCTACATTATACTATACCTTCACGCTGTATCCCAAGTGAAGTAGTCAGAGAGAACAGAATGGCATATAGATCTATCATTACATACTTCTTTCACTCTTCTACATTATACTATACCTTCACGCTGTATCCCAAGTGAAGTAGTCAGAGAGAACAGAATGGCATATAGATCTATCATTACATACTTCTTTCACTCTTCTACATTATACTATACCTTCACGCTATATCCCAAGTGAAGTAGTCAGAGAGAACAGAATGGCATATAGATCTATCATTACATACTTTTTTCACTCTTCTACATTATACTATACCTTCACGCTATATCCCAAGTGAAGTAGTCAGAGAGAACAGAATGGCATATAGATCTATCATTACATACTTCTTTCACTCTTCTACATTATACTATACCTTCACGCTGTATCCCAAGTGAAGTAGTCAGAGAGAACAGAATGGCATATAGATCTATCATTACATACTTCTTTCACTCTTCTACATTATACTATACCTTCACGCTGTATCCCAAGTGAAGTAGTCAGAGAGAACAGAATGGCATATAGATCTATCATTACATACTTCTTTCACTCTTCTACATTCATGCAATTTCTCAAACACCCATGTTGATTTCTCTTACTCAGCATACGGCTGATTATCTCTAACAAAATACGCAAAATTGTATGTAGATTAATAAGTAAATAGTCTTATATTGTTTTGTTGCGATAATTTCACGACAAACAACGTCACGCATACAGTTATTCTTCGGTTACACGGCTTGGGAAACCGGTACTTGTCAGACATGGACTTGTTCAATATAAACCTTAAAAGTTTCAGATATCTGGTAAAAGATATTTTTCGTCCCCCCAATTGTTGACCCATATTTTGAATTGGAATCAATGAAATTTTTCCTTTATTTAATATACGAGGGTGGGTCAATAAGTCCTTAGAAAAGCCGACAGGTGGCGCGACTAGTACTGTAAGCGGTTTGTTTTCATGCAGCGGCACTACCGATTCAGTATGCTGCGAAGTTTCAATCAGATTGGTCGTGTTGTTGTGTGTTTCTCGTACATTTGTTTGTTTACAAATTTGCTTGTTTACAAAAATGGAGAAAATTGAGTTTAGAGCTGTTATTAAACATTTTAATATAAAAGGGTTAACAGCAAAGGAAATAAAAAATGAGTTGGATTTAGTTCATGGCACAACTGCTCCTTCACTTGCAACTATTTATAACTGGTTAAATGAATTTAAACGTGGTCGTACATCAACAAAGGATGAACCACGCTCAGGACGTCCTGTAGAGGTGACTACACCAGAAATGATCAATAAAATCCACGATATGGTGTTAAATGACCGAAGATTAAAGTTGAGTGAGATAATTGAGGTTACAGGGATCTCAAAAGGTAGCGTCATTTCTATTTTACATGACAAATTGGGCATGAAAAAAATTTCTGCAAGATGGGTGCCGCGTTTGCTCACAGTCGACAATAAACGCAATAGGGTGGTGGCCTCTAAAGCCCTGTTGTCGCTCATGCAATGCAATCCGGATGAATTTTTTCGTCGCTTTGTGACTGTAGATGAAACATGGATACACCACTATACTCCCGAGACGAAAGAACAGTCAAAGCAGTGGATTGCGAAAGGCGAACCATGTCCAAAGAAGGCGAAAACCGTAAAATCAGCTGGTAAGGTTATGGCTACTGTATTTTGGGATGCACGTGGAATTATTTTCGTTGACTATTTGGAAAAAGGAAAAACAATAACAGGGGATTATTATGCATCTTTATTGGACCAGCTAAAAAACAAAATTGAAGAAAAACGGCCTCATTTAAACAGGAAAAAAATCCTCTTTCATCAGGACAATGCCCGTGTTCACACATGTTTACGATCAATGGCTAAAATTGAAGAATTGAAGTTCGAATTGGTCGACCACCCACCGTATTCGCCAGATTTAGCCCCCAGTGACTTTTTCCTTTTCCCAAACTTAAAAAAATGGCTAAGTGGACAACGTTTTTTTTCAAATGAAGAAGTCATCGATCGGACAAATGCTTATTTTGAGGACCTTCCGAAAACTTATTTTTCTGACGGTTTAAAAAAAATTGAGAAACGTCTCACCAAGTGTATTGAGCTCCAAGGAGATTATGTTGAGAAATAAAAAAAAAAATACAAAAATAAAAACTGTTTTAATGCTTTTTTCTAAGGACTTATTGACTCACCCTCGTAATAATTAAACACAATATACTGGTAAGATTCACGGTATTGATGCTATAAGGATGTTAATTTTTCACTTCATCTCCTTTTATTTATGATTATAATTTTGATTTGTACTATGATTAATGTTATCTATTTATGGGATATACACTATTATATTTAGTTGTTTTTTCTTGAATTATGTATATAGTTTTTTTGCTAAGATTAACATTACTTATTAGACGTATCAGGTGCTGGACAGGGTCAACGAATATTTTGCTACGGTTGGTAGCAATTTGGCAACTGCTAAATTACGGGAATTGGCTGTGAGCGAGGCCCAGCTGGTGAAAATGGTGAATCTTCCCATACAGCCTTCAGGGTCCTTTTTCATCGAGCCAACAGTGCCTACAGAAGTGATAAAGGTTATCGATGGACTTAAGTTGAACTCAGCCCCTGGAACTGACGGTATTTGCACTAGAGTTGTAAAAGAATCTAAATCTATCTTAGCGGAGCCCCTTGTGCATGTATTTAATCTGAGTGTATCGAAGGGGATCTTTCCTTAAATTTTGGGTGAGGCCGTAATATGTCCTATCTTTAAAAATGGAGACTCACAGGTGGCATCAAACTACAGGCCAATATCTCTTTTGAGTGTGCTGTCTAAAGTTTTTGAAAAGCTAATTAAAATAAGATTGTTGAAGTTCTTGAAGACAAACAGCATTCTGTCTCCCAACCAGTTTGAATTTACTCAGGGTAAAAATACAGAGGACGCAATTACTGCACTAACAGAATATATATCGGGTAACTTGGACAGGGGAAGGAAATGTATGGGTATATTTTTGGATCTGGCAAAGGCCTTCGATACCGTGTCACATGCAATCCTTCTCAAGAAACTAGAACAAATGGGTGTCAGAGGTCTGTCTCAGAAATGGTTTACCTCTTATTTGAGGGAGCGGAGTCAATCAATTCGTGTTGGAGAATGGAAGAGTGGCGGTCGTACCTGTGGAGCCTACGGAGTTCCTCAGGGTAGCATTCTGGGCCCTCTACTTTTTTTAGTGTACATTAATGATTTTTGCGAAAAAAAATTTTTGGAAGGTACTATTATCACATTTGCGGATGATACTGTTCTTTTGTTTGAAGGCAAGGATTGGTGTACCGTTTCCCGGCTCGCACAATTTGGCTTCAATGAAGCAAAATCATGGTTAGATAGGAATCTTTTGACTCTGAATACAGAAAAAACTAAAGTGGTATGTTTTCATATAAATGCACGGACGCGCCCGCCCAACGATGTTAAGATTCATGTACACTTAAACTATGGAGGTTTGAATGAGAATCTTGAGACTTCCAATCAAGGAATAGAACTCGTACAGTATGTGAAATATCTTGGTGTACAGATCGACTCAAACTTAAACTGGAAAGAGCACGCTTGTATTCTAAATACACGAGTAAGAAAACTTATATACTTTTTCAGACGACTTAGAGAAATCCTTGATTTTCCTTTGTTGCGCTCGGTGTACTACGCGCTGTGCTACTCTATTGTTAACTATGCAATTTTGAGTTGGGGGGGTGCAGCTAGAAGTGTATTGAATTCGTTGACCAGGGCACATAGGATCAGAGGCGGCTCTTTGATAATGAGCGGCAGTTCAAACGCACCCCCAGTTTAAAACCTAACAATAAGTAATAATTAAAATAAAAAATATTTCTTAATTTTCCCACGAACAATATAATATTATTATTCCAGTAACCATATGAACAAAACAGTCATCGCATACATTAATGCTTTTCAACATGCAGCGCCACTGTTCGTTAGAATATTTTAATGCGGATGTCGAGCGTACTAATCGGTGCAAAATTATTTCTTGAACAAGACCCACGTACATTTCGTATAGCTCCAATACAAAGTACGCGGTGCTAAAATTGTATGGAGATATTAAAAATATATGGGATATCTTGAGCAATGAACACAACTATGCTCACACGTAAAAAGGAGTAAGAGATACACCTTGTAGCATTTTGTCGTACATTGACGGAATTTTTTTGACTAGTGTGTTTTTTTTATGTGAAGGGATTCCTGTTATTAGTTATATGTGGACGCGATGAATAAGTACCTACCTACCAAGTGTGTGTGTACCTAAAAAATGCATCGCTTGACATCGTGAGGTTCAAAGGTCAGCCCTATACATTGTTATTACTTATTAGATAGTGGTAAAATTTCTTTAGTAAGACACCGCTAGTCGCGATTGTGTTATGCAGATAATAAGTTTTTTGATTTCGGCGCGCTTATATCATAATATTACGTACAATTTTAAGAATCTACGATATCCCTAAATTAAATTAATATATTATTGTTTTTAGCTTACAAAATGTGTGAATTAAATGTAGAATACATTAAAAATAGCTCTAAAAATTTCGAAACAAACCTATTAATAAAAAGACACGGCCCTCCGCGTCCTTTTTTACATATTAATCATACATGCAACTCAAAAAACAAATCATATGTTCGTAAATTTAAATTAGATTTTTATACTAAAGCTCAGTGGTTGTGCGGGTGTGACAAAACTAATAAACTTTTTTGTTTTCCGTGTTTAATTTTTAGTGGAGATTCGAACTGGACAGAGCAGGGTGTAAATGATTTGGCGCACTTAAGTCAGAAAATTAAAAAACATAGCCAATCGTCACACCATTTAAAAAATGTAATGACTTTAGCAGTTTTGGGCACAGTTAATATAAGAGAACAGCTTGATTCTGGATATCGGATGCAAGTAAAACAACATAATGAGGCAGTAGATCAAAATCGATATGTAATGTCAAAAATAATTGATTGTGTAAGATTTTGTGGAGCATTTGAGCTAGCACTACGAGGTCATAATGAAAAATCCGATTCGTTAAATCCGGGAGTTTTTCGTGGTCTGATCAATTTTGTAAAAGAGTTGGATGGAGTGATGAAAGAGCATTTAGATAAATCCTCTGTTTTCAAAGGCATTTCAAAAACCATTCAAAATGATATTTTAGACTCAATTTTGGAAGTCTACCATTCCAATATAATAAAACAGATCGCTGAATGCGACTTTATCGCCATTCAAGCGGATGAAACGACAGATGTATCCACAACCTCACAATTGGTATTAATATTAAGATACGTATGGAAGGGCGAAATTCAAGAACATTTTTGGAAATATTTAATACCGAAATCACACTGCGCTGAAGGTCTATGCAATGCAATCATGAATGAGTTAAAGATATTAAACATCACACCAAATAAACTGATTGCACAATGCTATGATGGTGCATCAGTAATGAGTGGAAAATTAGGTGGGGTACAAGCTAAAATAAAACAAGATTTTCCATTTGCCCACTATGTACATTGTTACACTCATCAATTAAATTTAATAATTGAAAAAAGTGCGTCACATAACAATGTATTGAAAAGGTTTTTTGCAAATTTGCATGCTTTTCCTGTTTTCTTTTCAAGATCTCCAAAACGAATGCAAGTACTTAAAGATGTAGCTAAGATCAAAATTCCTTCTGCTCCGCAAACACGATGGAACTTTAATAGCAAGACAGTGAACCGTGTGCACACTTATTCCGAATTATTAATAGACTGTATGGAAAAAATATTGGATATGGAGAACAACGATGCTAACACTATTAATCAGGCTGATATGCTTTTAATATATCTAAAAGATCCGCATTTTCAATACTGGTTAAAGTTTTTTAATTCCATTTTTATGCAATCTGATATACTATTTCACCAATTACAAACAAAACCGATAGATGCAACCAAAATCAAAAATTGTATATTTCAGTTTGAAAAAAGTATTCAAAACATACGCAACTCGATGAATTCCAATTTCGAGCCACCAGCAAAACGAGGAAAAACCGAAAATTATATAATTTGCATCGAAGTATGTGATATAATAATACAGCAAATAAAGGATCGATTCGAATTCACAAACCATCTTGCCGCGTCTAAATTATTTGAATCTCAAGACTTCAAAAATTATAGAGAAAAATTTCCGCACGATGACTTTACTGTAACAGTGAATACCTATCCCTTTTTAGATAAATTTCAGTTAAAAAGTGAATTGTGTGCCATATATGAACGTGATGATTTTGCTGATGCTGATGGCTCGGCAGCCATATTGCGATTATTTTACAAAACAAATTTATCGGAATCATTTTCCGAAACTTTTAAGCTGTTAACAATAATCTGTACTATACCAATGACATCCGTGGAAAGTGAAAGGTGTTTTTCAACATTAAAAAGAATAAAATCATTTTTGAGAAATAGTATGAACCAAAATAGACTAAATTCCTTATCTGTATTAAGCATTGAAAAACAATTTATACATGAAATACCAGAGTTTAACCGTTTAGTAACTGAAGTGTTCGCTAATGGCAAAGAGAGGAGGATAGAACTTCTTTATAAGTAATAAGGTAGGTGTTTTTTTTTTACCGAACCCCCCCAAATATATATTGCCGGCCGCCTCTGCATAGGATAGTGTTGAAGGTTATGTGTGGACATCCTTACATCTATCCAACGGGGGAGTTACTGAGGGAGTGTGGAGCGTTGGACGTGAGACAGGTTTACATTTTAAGATTGGCTGAGTATCAGCATAAGAATGCACCAGCTGTCCCACCAACTCCACGCCAGCATTTCACCCGACAGGTTTCTGATCGGAGACATTCCCAGGTGGTGACAAATACAACCTTCCGCCAGAGATTCCATACTGTTTTGGCACCAAAGGTATACAACACGTTTAAGCTAGAGTGGAGAGTCCTGCGGGGTCACGGTGCATTTAAGAGAGCAGTCAGGAGGCATCTTGTTGACATCGGGGTGGATGGGTCGGAGGCCTTATTGAAATTCTTGGTATGAGGGTGAAGTCAAAAGTGTTCAATTTCCTATCATTTACTTTTGAAAGCATGAGTTGCAATGAAGTTTTGACATTGATTGGTTTTCATTTAGATATTTCATATATATTTTGATGCATGTGTTTTTTTTTTATTTATTTATTTTTTGACTCTGTAACTCATTTGCCGACTTACTGGTTGTCCTTTGTGTCTCGAACTTGATTATTTACACTAACTTGAAAATTTGTACTAACACATTAACTGATTCAATCCCTGCTAACTCGCTGACTTACTTAATTTTTCTGACTCACTTTCTGATTTGTGTACCTACTAACTCAACCACTAACTGTTATATTTCATTTTATTCTTTTATTTTTGTGTACATATTTTATCTTATTTTAATTTAATTTATACACTTACATTTTATTTTGCATATTTTGTTATGTTTTTGCTTGTATATTTGATTGTCTAATTTTTGCTTGACAGGATAAGTCGATTGTTAGGTATATAAATCCATTGTTATCCTGCCACAACACAGCCTTGTGGCTAGTGTGGTAGACAGATATTTGTGCATGTTTTTATGTATTTTCATGTGTGTGATATGATTGTGAACAGTATTATTTTTAATAAAGAATTATTATTATTATTGATGTGATTTACATTACATATTTATAGATGAAATTTCAATATTACAACTTGTTAACAGTGTCAGATTCTCAACCTTACAGTGAATATTATAATCTCTAGTCTTATTTTAGTATTTTAGTATTGTGATAATTTTTACCTTGAATTATGTGTATATTTGTGTTTTTGACCATTGATCAATCCATGTTGTACCATACTTGCTGCCTCGTAAGCGGGCGCTAACTCTACATATTACAATATGTCATGTGATACATTTCGTTGTTATTTTAATTATTTTTTTATGAAATAAATGGGTAAAAATGCATATGGATATACAATTAATTGCTTTGTGAAGTTTATTATTAAAACTGTATTCATGTTCTCTGTGTTTTGTGTGAGATTTATGGAGGATTGTAACTGATGATGTGTGGGAGATGTGACATGGATAAATTATTGTATTGTAATTTTTTTTAGTAATTGTTAATGCTTTGAACAAGAAATTTGTGGTTTTATTATTGTGTAATGTATGATTTTATGTAAAAGGCACTAACCGTTTATGTATTAAATAAATAAATAATATATACCTGCTTGGGGGGTACGTGATGTTGAACATGTTGGTAAATTGGACTAGCATACAAGAGAGGTGGTGCACGCTGTTCTCCCTGAGATGGTACAGGATAGAAGGATGCAACTCCTCCACTTGAACTGTATTGTGATGGCTCTGTAAGAAATATACATTTCATGCAACACTAATAATAACATTCATAATATTCTACATATTATATACCAATACCTGTTCCTGCCTACATTATACATACATTAATCTATACAACTTTTTAACTTATCACACTTGAATTGATGCATTGAAATTAACAAAATATTAGTTAAGGTAAGCATAATATTATAATATCTTACTATTCCATAAAACTGCTCGAGTCATATCTCTGGAACGATGATCCTCTGTTTCTGAAACAATGTTTATCTTTAAATCACCACTATAATATTTATTATTATTTTATTAAGTATTGCAGAATGTTCCATGAGCTGGGATTTGTACACAATACATATATTAAATATCATTTGGAATAATCACTATGTCGGATTTCAACCAAACAGAGGTTTACATTTTTGATGTGGATTATTATGAAATATTTTCAACATAGCCCATGGAACAATTTGTAAATTTCTCTTGGAGTGATTATGTCTTGATAATGACAAATGATAATGATGTGAAGCTAGAGTAAAGCAACACGCACTGTGAATAGATCCTTGTGAATGTTGTTGATGTGTCTGTTTGTGGTGATGATTGTGCAGGTAAGGGGCATCCAGAGTGGCGTATGTTGGGGAGGGGCTGCGGCCTCTCTTTATACCTCCACTTACATTCTGAAAGTACACAATCACAATTATTTATTAATCATCAATTGAGCATGTATGCATTTCAAACAATGTAAAACACCCTTTTGTTTATGAAATATTCCCACAAGTTGGTTATTATTATTGTCGACATATTTCTTTTCTGTAAGTTTTTAAGTGTCTTGTAAAAGGCTGGTATTCATAGTGTGGAGAAGATAATTGTAATGTTTATTATGTGCGCTTCATATACTAGCTATCCCTAATAATAAACTATGGTAGCCATTGAACTGAAGTTTGCAAAATGTTTGCTAACGTTTGGGGATATAGAAATAAAGCTAAATTTGCTTATTAGGTAAATTAGAGGCCATATAAATTTGTCTATGTTAGTGATTGATCTGAAGCTTGCAAAAATTTGCTAACATTTGGTGGAAGATTTAATCAATTTAAACTTTTTATTTTGTAGGTTTTTAAGATACTGTCTTTCTACTGTAAATTTTAGATTTATTCCCTAGACACGTGACGCTTTTTGCATGTATGGAAGGCACACCACTGATATATATATATATATATATATATGTTAAACAAAGTTTTCGCATTTAGCTGGATTTTCACACCTGCGAGAGTGAAGATATTAAGAAAATTACCCAACAGACACCTCATCCGCACAACCAACAGACTGTGCAAACTCCCTTTTGTATGAAACAGGAAAGGTGTCCCGATGCTTACGAATCGGCTTAGGCTGGTTTAAGTGCACTTTACCCATGGTACGTTCACCAATCCCACCAATTCCTGTTTCAAACTGTCAATTTCGACATCTGTTGAGCATAGATGTCAACTAACAGCAACCATCTTTGTGATTGTGTTCGAGGTTGTTGACAATCTATCGTTGATTGTCAACCCGAAACACTAAATGGTGCCAGAGAACAATTGTGTTCTCCTATTTACAGCGTTGCTTTGACCAGTGGTTTTAAATGTTAAACGAAGTTTTCGCATTTAGCTGGATTTTCACACCTGCGAGAGTGAAGATATTAAGAAAATTATATATATATATGTTTTGAAAGAGATTTTCGCAACGGCGAATATATGATTGTAGAATTTTTGCGGATACATCGCATCGAAGTTTTTATTCGCAAACATTTGAAATTATTGGAGATTCCATCATCAGACAACGAGTCAACGTCTTCACCCGCCAAGGAGTTGGCGTTTACTCTGATGGAATCTCCAATGATTCCGAAAAAATGAATAAAAACTTCAACGCGACATATCCGCAAAAAATCTACAAAAATATTTATATATATACACTATACTTTCGAAAGAAATCACGATGGTGTTGATAGACATCTAAATTTTTGGCAAAACAAAAACAAATTATTCAAGATATTATTAAAAATTATTTAACCAACCTTATTATGAATGTGTACATTTATTGGCCGAATAATTGGCATTCCCTGAGTTTCTTTGTGTGGAACTATAAGCTGTGTCTGTACAATGTTATTATCTCCTGGTATTATTCCATTCACATTTAACATTTCACTAAAACAAATAAATAGTACAGTAGTAATATATACATTTTTATTTATTTATTTTTTATTTTATTTTACATATATTCACGGCGTTAGCCTTTGACATGTTAACAATCAAATTAAAATAGAGAACATAAAAAAAAATTACAATGTGTCGAATCAAAAATAGTCATACCTACAGGTAAAATAAATGTATGTGAGACAATTCTTATAAATATGTTATACCAAAATATTCAAACAAGTCATTTTAAATAAAAGATTCATAAATATATAGTCATACAGGTAAAAAAAGGGCAGTGAGATAATTATAATTTGTCAATCAATTTTACATGTATACAAAGTGATTTTTTATTCTTATAATTTGGAATTTTACACCTACAGAAGTGTAAGTATATATTAAACGATAGGTATGACTTAAATTGCAATACATGCATCACTTGCAGGGTAAATAAGAGAGTATTAGGTGTTCATACGCTTACGATGAGCGTATGAACACGACGTTCATGGCATAGGCTGGCTTAAGCACTTTACATCATGGTTACATTCACCAATTCCACCTTTTTCTCTCATATCAATCCTTTCAGAGCGGGTGACTGCATTCATCGCTGAAAAACGACTTCGTTCAGCCAACCGCACCTACTGGGATTTAAACCCACCACCTCTGTATTACTAGTCAAGTACTCTAACCATTAAGCTACAGAGGTGTGTGGGTAACCGGAGAGTATTGTTATTATTATAAGCTGCAAATTTACAACTACCGCGATCTCACTGCCACCTATTGATATATATTTATATATATATAATAGCAAAAGGAGGTTATTATTATAATGACTTTGAAAATTTAACAGGCATACATTTAATACAAATTATGTACCTGACAGAGGCCTTTTGGAACTAGTCCATAGTCTCTAAGTTTACGACACGATGGACTAGTTTCGTGAGCCCTCTTCCAAATATATAATGTACATTATAAAAGTTACAGTGTTTCATTAAATAATCATTTTAATACAAGTGTAATATAATGCTGTATGTAAATATTTGTATTTAATGTGTAATTTTATATATAAAAAAAATATGTACATACTTAGAATCTTTATTCTGTTGTTTTTTCCTGTTATCATCTTCATTTAAAACCTTTTTTAGTTGAAGAAACAATTGATGTTTTTGTTCCTTCAACTGAGCGAGCTTATTCTCTAAATGCTTGATTTGTTCTCGTGTTTCACCTAAAAATTATAAATATTGGAAATACAATGGTGCAATTATTTGGAAATTCTTCATATTGGACTATACATATAGATTTCTCTACGGTAAAGAAATTTCAAAATATTTTCAATTGTGCATATGGGTAAG
>OX388306.1:19857268-19905675 GCA_947579605.1 Athripsodes cinereus | reverse complement strand
GGTCAATCTAGTCGATCTATAAACACCCGTGTCAAAGAGCATTTCAGAGCTTTCAGAGGGCTGACCGGAAATTCGGAGATGTCAGATCATTGTGTAGAGTACAACCATTCATTTGATGTACAAAATGTAAAGGTCTTACATTCAGAGAACCGTTACAGTAAATTAATTGCTCTGGAAACACTCGAAATTTATAGACATAATTTAAATGGCAACATTGTAAATATTCAAATCCCTTCACCTTCTCCTTTATTAAAACCCATGAGTCATTCTTCCTAGTACAATTATCCCAACTCCACCCCTATCCACTAATCCTGCTATCATACACGCCCACCCTACCCTACCCCCCCCTCTTTTGTATTTCTCATTGTAAGTCATTAACTTTTGTTTTTTTAGTTTAGTTCTCTTGAAAATGTCAATTCATTAACATTGACGAAAGCGCTCGAGGTTAGAATAAATCTTAGTGAAAAGTAAACTGTGTGTTATTTAAAGTATAATATCATATTTAAAGGAATCTATTTGATGTTCATTGCTTGTTTTGTTGACATGATTTTTTTTAAAATGCACCATAAAAATAAGCATGCAACACAATTTTTCAAGAAAAAGTTATTTTTTTCTTATTACGTTTTATAATAATAATTATAATAAAGATAGACCAGATGGTAAATGGACAAATATCTATCAAACCAAATACATAATATCAAGTCTAGTCATCATGAAGACGTAATTAAAATCTTCACTTAAGCATGTGTAAAAAATCCCGTAAAATTTGTTGAACAAAAGTAATTTGTATTGACAACAATATTGTAACAGAAACTGAAACATTTTTAGTGGAAAATTAAATTCATTCTCATCAATATGATTTTTAGCTACCATCACAAATTTTGTATACCGGTGATTAACGAATACAAAAAGCTGCATGAAAGTTTCAATTTTAAATAGACAGAAAAGTGGATAACACTTGAGATTAAATTTTTCGCACACCATATTTGGCCTTTTGCTAAACACTAGCGTTTATGGATTATTAGTAGCTAACTACTGCAATATACAGATAAAAAATGTAAACAAAGTGAGTATGTAGTTATATTAATATACAATATACAAAGTTTTGTAAAAAAATAATCTAAGTAACACCCAGCAAATAGTTGATCTCCCACTCTTCTTCGTGAGATTTTGAGTATTCTGTAAAAGGCATTAGGAACTAACTTAGTTGAGTGGCCACACCCGTTGTCAAGTATTTTTTCCATAGATAAACGTTAAAATGTTTTAACTGTTCCTGCATCGCCCATAATCATTAACCTTTCGCCCGCCAACGTATCCACCAGTGATATCACAAAAAACAGTGTCCTGTCCGCCAGCGTCGCACCGGTGAAATTGTGACTTATTTTATGTTGTATTATATCTATATATAGGTATACTAACATATGTTAGTGTTTATATTTAAAAAAAATATAATTTATTCAGTATTATATAATCCTTGTCTCAATATAATGAAATATCAAATAAACGTCGAAATATTATGTGATTTACGATTGTTTGTTATGTCGTAGCGTATAATACATACCTAGGTTTACCATATTGCGGCGGGCTAAAGGTTAATGTAAACATTTAAATTTGCAATAATCCATAACAATATAATATAAATTGACTAAAATATTTGTTCCGCGTGATTAAAAAACTATGAAGGATGCGTGTTAACAGCAGAGATGTGCAAAATACTTTCAAAAAAGTATTTAAATACAAAATACAAATACTTTTGAATTTTTGTATTTCAAATACAAAATACTAAATACTTTTTCAAAATGGTATTTAAATACAAAATACGTATTTTCTAAATACTTTTTTAAAATACCTTTTTAAAATACTTTTTACAAATAGTCGAACAAGGTGTAAGACAAAAGTATTTAATATTTAAACCATTGATGAATGAAAAAGAAATTAAAAACTGGGCAAAAGTATACATAAATGGAGAAAGGGTTGACATGATTCGATATAGCATTGCTTACAGACAATTGATGAATGCCATTGATGAATGAAAAACTGGACAAGAGTATACATAAATGGAGAAAGGGTTGACATGATTCGATATAGCATTGCTTGCAGACAATGAGGATGAGCCTTAGGAAGAACTGTCAAAATAGAAAAAAAAAATTAAGTCATGACAAAATGTACGGTTGTTAGAAGAGATAAGCCGAAAATTGTCCTAAATGGATCATCAAGCAGGTAAGAGAATTCCTGACTTGGGCTGCAAAATAAATCAGAATGGATAATCCAAATCTGAAATCGTATGGACTACTGTAACATCATATTATATACAGGACTGCTCCAGACTCTTCCTTATATTTAGTTCTCTTTAGACGCTTTTCTGGCTTTCACGCCTTCCAAAAAACGTAACAAAAATACAACCATTCCCGGACTCGGGGGTCATTTTTGACCCCACATGTGTACATTCTAGAATTATTAGAGCGACGCAAGTTCGTCACCAGCTGCACCCCATGACGTTATGAGATTACGTAAGCGCCCAAGATTGCAGGGCCTAAGTCTTCAAAGTTATTACTTAGAATTGTGTCGTTGGGGTCATTTTTGACCCCCGATTCCAGCTAAGGGTTAATGTTGCCTCCGGATCATTTACAGAGAGAATAAGAGCTGCCACATAACTTCACTACTAAGAAGTCTACACTAACTGAGAGTCCTAGAGATACTGGTGTTTAAACTGTGTCTCACTGGGCAGCACACCACCCACTGAGCTGTTCCGCTGACGAAAATGTGTGGCGAAGGCTGTGCTCAGCTTCTTAAACTCGTTGAACTCAAAAGGGCAAATACCTCTAAATTTGCAGAAAGAAGAAACAAAGTCGCAGCGTCATCTGCCTGGAATAGATTGCCTTCAGACAAAATTGAAAATGCTACCATTCAGGAGAAATCACAGCGCCCTTGAAATGGCCATGGATCATTAAACGGCGTCATGTATAATTTGTTCAATCATCATTATTATGTGTGTATATCTCAAACATGGAGTACTCTAATGGAAACGTTGTATTTGTAATTCAACAAATTGGCAAAAAAAGCTTGCGTACACGCATATCAATTAATGGCAGAATTTTGTTTCAAACAATAAAAAGGTATTTTGTAAAAGTATTTTGTGTAAAATACAAAATACTCAAAAAAAAGTATTTCAAATAAAATACAAAATACTTTTTACAAAAAGGTATTTGAAATACAAAATACAAATACGTATTTGTATTTTGTATTTGTATTTTAAATACTTTTATTTCAAATACGTCACATCTCTGGTTAACAGTGATCTCTCTTACATCCATGAGAATTTCAATCTTCTCAAAACTTTCTTTCCCACTTCAGATGATGAAGATCTTGAAATAATTATTAATGCAAACATTATAGTTTGCAATAAAACTAATTTGAATGGACTTAATAATGTTAATAGGCTCTTTCTACGAAAAAAAAATACTCGCAAAATTTTAGACAAACCGCTTAAGTAGAGGAAAATGTAACAAAGATTTGATAAACATACCTAAAGTCATCACATCCTGCCTCTCTCTGGCTTCCTTTTCTTTTCGCAACCTTTCTTCTTCAACTTCAGCCTCATGTTCTGTAAATACGATTTAATTTCATTGAGTTTATTGTGACTGGTATATAATAAAGTGATGTATGAAATGTGCCAAACCTTCTTTTTTCCTCTGTCTTTCTCTGATAATATGTTTCTTCAAAGCTGCCCACATTCTCTCACTTATTTTTTCTTCTTTTGCCTCTTCTTCAGAGGCTGTGGTCACAGAGGGCATTTTTTGCACAGTTATTATATCTACTCAAGAACAATAAGTATTCAACAAATATCGTAAAATATACGATTTAGAGTAAAACACGAACCAAGATATCGACAATATTAAATGTGTTGTTCAATATAGTTCAAATGAGTAAAATGAGTTCAATACAATATTATTTTTCTCTATGGTGTTGAACGTCAAACACTTCACATACAAAAAAATAACGACGCCCAGTTTGCACCCAAAAATATATTCGCATCGAAATTCTAATCCATTTTTATTATTATATGCTTCTAAAGGGTCGTTCACATTTGTTCACTTTCAGTGATCACTCCGGATGATCCTCCAAGATGAACAGGTGTGAACGGGCGTTTCATCAATAGTGATCACTAGCGATGGCGGAGGAAAGAGATTACCACTCGTCATAATTTTGATGAAAAGTAGCATTCACCACATACAACATGAATGAGAATGTTGACATGGCAGTGAAAGCATAGGATGAACAAGTGTGAACAGCCGTGTTCACTTTCGATGAACAGGTTTGACCTTGACACTCTGGATGATCATCCAAAGTGAAGCAATGTGAATGCTACTTAACTTGCTTTTAAACTTAAGTATTCTTATATTTTTTTGCTTTGTGGTACTAATTAAATAAATTAAAAAAATGCAAAAAACCCTTAAAACAAATTAATATAGTTCTCGACTGCATAATAATTTTGTACATGATTCTGACATTCAATGCAAATTTATAGAGAATAAAACAAATAATAAGATAAAACTTGTTTATTTTCGTTTCAGTGAAAGGACCTTTCATCAAAATTATGACGAGTGGTAATCTCTTTCCTCCGTCATCGCTACCGGCACCGCTAGACGGCGCTAGGCCGCTACGCCTGTTCACACCTTTTCATCCTGGAGGATCATCCAGAGTGATCACTGAAAGTGAATCAACGTAAACGCCCCTAAACACTCTTGGAAACGAAATTCGCACGCATTAATATCATATATCAAACAGATCAAAATCACATTAAAATTTTGTGTAAATGTTACATTCAGGCCATAACAACTTGTCAAGTGTAATATACAAAATTTTAATCTGTTTGATATTTTTTATGCGTGCGAATTTCGTTTCAATGAGTGTACACAAAGCATATTATTAGAAATAAGAGTACTTAATAAAAGCAAGAAAGATCCTTCTGGATGCATACAATTAGAGTTGGCCGTTATAACTAATAACTCATTTTTAAACTCATTATTTCAAAATAACTAAACTAACAGTTTCTTGTCAATAACATAAATGTTATTTTCGACGACGACGTTATTCAACTGTTATAACAAGGTTATCGTTATTCCGTTTTTGTCGACGACGACGTTATTCAACTGTTATAACAAGGTTATCGTTATTCCGTTTTTGTCGACGACGACGTTATTCAACTGTTATAACAAGGTTATCATTATTCCGTTTTTGTCGACGACTATAGTTATTTCGTTTTCGTTTAGTTATATTATAACGTACCACATTGTTACGACTTTGTTATTGTCGTCGTTCAATAACGTTTCAATAACATAGCACGTTATTGAACGACAACAGTTTTTTCATATGGTTTAATAACTTCGGATGTTTTAATAACGATGGCAGTTATTTTGTTTTTATTTTGAACTATTTAATTGTGTTTATTTGAACTATTTTGAACTAACTATTTGAATTTTTTGGAGGAACACAATCATTTCGTTTAAACGTAGTCATTCGTTTATTTAGAGGTAGCTGGTAGGTACAAGTTTTCTAATGACATTTATATTATAATCAAAGAATTATTTTGAATATAATATTTGTTTGATTTTAAACTGGTGATATATTATTTCGGAATGATTTTTTTTTTATTTAATTATTTATTCATCTTGCACATCATGCATAAAATACAATTTTTATGCGTATTTTATTCTTTGCATTGGTAGGCAAATGTTTCCATTTGATAAGATAATAATAATATTCGGATTCTCTAAATTTTTTTTTTTTTTTTTACAATTTCGTTATTAAATAACATTTTTTAATAACTGTTATTTACAAATACCGATAACTGGTTGAACGTTATTTTGAAATAACAGTTATTCCCACCTCTACATACAATGCGTCCCCCTTTCTTTGATCTATGATGGATCTATTAAAATATGGTGGGTAGTCATGGGTAACAGATCACTTTGAGGCGACCCGACCCGTTCGGGTCCACTGATAGCAGTGAGCCGAACATATGATTCGGGTCACGGGTCTTTCCGGTTACAACCCAGATCTTTGTCTTTAGCTCGGACCCGTTTCCGCTGTAGGTACATACACGGGTCACGGGTCTTTCCGGTTGCAGCATATACCTGTGTCTACGGGTCGGAGCTGTTTCCGGTGTTGATAGCTTATTGTCTATGATCCACTATGTCTTTCAAACGGTATGGAGATTTTTACACTTAATATCTGAACGGAGTACTCAACAATTATAAGAATAATAATAATGACATTTATTGGCCATAAAATATTTATTTATTCACATAACAAACAGCTGTATCAGCGTTTACAAATAATACAAATTAAAAAAAAAAACAGTCAAGAGAAATAATGCATAAACAAAGAAAAACAATATAAATAAAGGAAAAAAAAACAACATACTACCAATTAATTTCAATTAGGAAAATACTTTTAATTGTGAACTGTGCAAAGGTTTAGTTGAAATAAATAGTGGATAAGCTATTGATTAAAGGTAAACATTTATAGGATAAAGTATTGGTTTCATAAAATGTTTCGCCATGATATTTTTTTGTGAAATATTTTGTGTTTGTGTATTGTAGTATTATTTTGTGAAAAATGTTTTTAGAGACTAGCAAAACTTTGCGATACTTTCCAGCAATAAAACACAATATATTATTAGAATACGGATTTGTATGTATGGGAAGCGGCGTGATGGTATGTATGTATGTATGGGTAAGTACAAACGGTCATTCTATTCAATTTGTGAACAAAACATACAGAACTTACGTGTCATCCGCTTAAACGGATCCTACATGTCATCGTCTCAAACAGATCTTTCGGGTCATCGGGTCCTCACAGATCCACAGATCCTCCGCTCAAACAGATCATTAGGACCCGTAAGATCCGTAGGTGATCTGTAGACCCGCGGGTCAATTTGGAAGGACCCGAACATTTGACTCGGGTCGGATCTGTGTTACACATGACTAATGGTGGGAGTTCAGAGTTGCTTGACGGGTTTGCAGTGAGTGCGTAGGAATCAATAGCTTTTCTTCAATAATTCTATTTATTAAAATAAAAACAACTTGAATTACATGTTAAGAAATGGTTGGCTAATGTATGTTTAGGTCGAATTTCATAAAAAATGGATTTACCTCAGCCTCCACAGGGTACGTAAATAAAAACTATTATCTTTGATATCTTGTTAATTTGTTTCGTCTAAAAAAATGTGTATATTTTATTTTCTTGCAGATAATGATTTGAGGAACATAATTGATAAGCTAGCTCAGTTTGTTGCAAGAAATGGACCAGAATTTGAACAAATGACCAAATCCAAACAGAAAAACAATCCAAAATTTAGTTTTCTTTATGGAGGAGAATACTTTAATTATTACCAATATAAAGTGACAACTGAACAAGCCAGTAATATATTTGAATAATACCTTTATAATTTATTTTTAAAATATAACTTGGGAGTTTTAGAGGAATAATCAAGTAAGCTAGGATGTGAAATTATTCCAGTAAAAAAACCTTTACCCATCGTATTTCTGTGGTAATGTGACCAAAGTTGATATGTTCCTTTATTATGAAAATCAGATCACTAGATATATGCTTCTTGAAAACTCATTTTTTTATTGTACTAAAAATAATACCATTATCGGCAACAAATATTAATGCAACCAACAATTTTATATGCTGACAATAGGGAAATTTTGCAGTTTAGCAGCCCCACCCGTTGTCGAGTACTTTTTTTTCCATAGAAAAAGTAACATTTACGAAACTTGAGGAAATTGTAGCCTAAATATGTAGAATTCCGAAATAGTTCCGACGATGGTACTATGCTCTTTGAAATGTGTTACTGTAAAATTTGCTTATTCGGACATACCAACTTCAAACAATAATTTTTATTTTTATTTTAGTTTATGCAAACATACAGTTATTACAATACATAGGTAATACAAATAGATAAAAAAATCGGCACATAAACCAGCAAAAAATGTCCTATTGCAGGGTCTCTAAACTATGGCCTGCGGACCAAATGCGGCCCGAAACAGCTAATGATCAGTCTTATAAATCTCGCCCGCGACATCTGTGAATTTTACAAATCTTAAATTTACTTTGAAAAAAAATTCTGTACCATTTTGAAAATCTGGCAATGAAGGGGGGGGGGGGGGGGGATAGAAAGATTACAAAATTTGGGAGCCAGAAATCTAAAAGTCCTCAATTTTTTAATTCTTCTCATGCTGCTCCTAACGGAGATTGGCACCATCTCTTGAAACTCCTCACTATCCTGGGCCAGTATGATGAGGGTTGCTGCATCCAGTATTCTAAACTACTGCAGCAGATTTTTGAGCCATGAATGATCTCATCTTTGAATAATCGGGGAAAAAATTATTTGGGAATCAGGAACCTTAAAATAAAAAAAGGTCTTTAGAACTTATTAGAGTGATCAGTATGGCCCTAAAGCTGAAGGTTTTGGAGACCTTTGTCGTAATTAACAGTTGAAGAGCGTGCCTTTCTAAATAAAAATATTCACACATGTGCCATTTTAAATATGCAATGACAATATGTATCATGGGTTATAATGAATATGTTTAGAATACATTTGAGGAATGTCATTTTATTTGTATAATATTTTTCCAGAAAAAATCAATTTATACTTATCTGTCACATAGAACTTCTTCCAGGTGACTTAAGAGAATAAAGCAAATTTTGATTTTTAGTATTAAAACAGCATAGTGGGAGACAGGATAGTTCTGGTTTCATGAATCAAAGTGGGTACAGTGGAGAGTCATGGATGCATTCAGATGGCAACTGTGTGACCTCTGGGCAGGTCCAGCCTCCTGGTACAGGCCCTGGTTTGATGTGTCCTGCCAACCCAGGAATTGTGGCTTCCAATGTCTCTACTGCTACAAGTCCTGCTCTCACTGTTATTGCACTCACAGCGCAACAAGCCACTTTGCACGAGCAAATTAAACAATCACAGGCAAATCTCAATGCTCAACATACTGTTAGTACTTTTTTTGTTTTTAAATTACACATTACAAATAATTTATTTTTAGCATCAACACCCTTCATTTGAATAAAATTTCTTGTGTGCTATATACCTACATACTAGCGATGTAACGAATATTCACATTCGTGATTACTTGCAGATTTCAAAGTATTAGCAGAAAATATGCAAATGTTTTGTGAATATAATGGTAATATTGTGTAAGTCAATATTCGCTATTTGCATTCGCGAATGTCGGCAACAAATATTCACATTCACGCCTAAATCGCACATTTGTTACATCACTAATATATATATTTACACATAATATATATATATATATATTATGAATGACTGTATGATCTCATTTTCATCCGAAATGCATGTGCAACCATAAAAATCCAATGTCGAAACATGACATCATTTTGACATCCAAACCACATATTTTGGCGATGAGCTGAGTCTTGTACAATATGCAAAGGCATGAGCCAAGTCTCTGCCCGACTGTACACAGTAAAATAGAGTTATAATTTTACCCCATAAGTAAATACTTATATGTAAAGAACAAATATTCTGGATGACATTGTTGTTTAGCATAGATCATTAATATCTTGTACATAAGTATTTTAGTATTTTGTATTATTTAGGTTCGTTACATCAATAAACATACATTTGTTTATTACTTGTAGGCCTTAATACAGCACCAACAAACACAAATGGAAGAAACCATTGCCAATGCACAAAATGAAATGATCCAGCGATTAGCAAATGAGTGTAATATATCACTCTCAGATTTTGATAATATTTTGCAGCCTATTATTGAATCTTGCACTAAGGACAGTATATCTGCAGGTACTGTTTTATTAATTTTAATAAATTAAATATTGCTTAAATGTTGTATTGTGTTATATTCTATATTATTGATATTTACAGGCAAAGGATGGATTCTTAACCATGCCACCAGCCATGAAGCTGGAGCTGTTATCTCCAAATATCTCTTAAAGAAAATAACTACACCAGGGTCAACTTTCACACAAAAGCTACACATCATATACCTTGTTAATGATGTTCTGCACCACTGGTAATACTAATAATAAAAATCTTTATTGCACAAAAAAAACAAACATTAAATAAACATTGCAGAATTTAAACCAGATAAATAAATTTGTGCAATGGGCGAGTTTATCGCAGAAGCGCGATTACTTCCAACTAACCCATTCAACAAAAAATAAAATAATAAATAAATTAAGTAAATAAATAATTAACTGGTACTAGCAATTTATTTATTTATTCACTTACAAATAAGTAGTTCAACAATACAAATTCAAATATAATGCGTACCTACATTGATGTAACAAAAAGTAGTAATATTGTCCACTGTACTTGATGTTAAAGTAATAAAAATAAAACACTTGTGATTCAAGGGTGGAAGAATATAACAAAATGTAGACAAGTGTGTGTATCTACACGTGAAGCTGTCATCGGGGTTTATAAGAGAGAATATCGGAGCCTTCAGCAAGTCACCCGGTAGCTTGATAGGACAAAGTACTCCTCGCGACAAGCTTAGGAAAGGTCATATATATAAATTTAACACATGGAACTACCATATAAGGCTTAGGAAAGACAACACCACCTTATTCGGTAGTGCCCCGGACGGGACTTGAACCCGCATCCCTAACCTTGTTACTAGGAGTGCTTTGTCCAATTATATATATGAAAGACTGTATGATCTGATTTTCATCCGAAATGCATGCACAACATGAATTCCATGAATGAAAGATTATATAATTTTACGCAGGATATAATATGAGGTGAAAGTTTTACTCCATTTCACTGCATACAGTCAGGCAGAGACTTGGCTCATGCCTTTGCATGTGGAACGGGACTTGGCCCGTCACCGGAATATGCAGTTTGGATTTGCAGAAGAGATGTTGTGTTTCTGCATTGTGTACATGTGCTTCTTCAGGACCATCTCACAGAATGGCCGATACATCATTAAATCCAGTATGCGAGGAGTATCCCATATTATGAAAGACTGTATGATCTGATTTTCATCCGAAATGCATGTACAACATGAATTCCATGAATGAAAGATCATATAATTTTATGCAGGAGATAATATGATGGGCCGAGTCTCGTTCCACATGCAAAGGCATGAGCATAGTCTCTGCCCGACTATACACAGTGAAATGGAGTAAAATATAAACCAAATTTGATTTCAAGCATGTACATGTGTATAAACTGTACACTATATTTTGCAATATTATTTTTACAGTGCCAGGAAAAATGCTGATAATTTAATGAAAAATTTAGAAAGTGTTGTCATACCAATGTTTTGTAAGACGAGTATTGGTAAGTGTGTGCCATGTGCCATTTACAAGTTGTTATTTTTAATAATATGAAGAATCTCTGTTCATATTCTTTTATTTATCTGTATTCCAGCAATCACCGAAGAGCAAGAGGTTAAATTAAACAAATTGCTCAAGTTGTGGGAATCCAAAACAAATTATTTTGACCCGTCTATAATCCAAAAAATGAAGAATCCCACAACATCTTATCAAGAATATCAAGCCAATTTGATTGCTCAGTATGCCAATCTGATAACACCTTTGACGCAACAAACAAAAAGTACTTTTGAGAAGTATGTATAATTAATTTAAGAAATATCAGCTGTTTGACTGTCATTAAGAAATAAAATTTATATTTACTACAATAATAAATTGATTATGGTTTTAGTTATCAACAACAGCATCAAGTGTTTGTGGCACACTCACTGCAGCAGATTCAGCAACTAGAATTGCAGAAGCAACTGCTTACTAGTCAGATGAATACACCTACACAACAAATGGATGGAGAATCAAACATATCAAATCAGTTACCATCAAAACCAGCATATGGTCAAACCTCCTTTATGGATTCAAACTTTAAACAAAGTCAACAAATGCTCAATAACTCCTCCAACTCTGTGGAACAGCAACCAAACTTTCCTAATGTCAACAAACCATTGTTTCCTATAAACGACAATGATTCTAATTATGGTTCATCTAACGGATCTCAGGATAATGACAAGAAGTCATACAGCTATGATAATTACCAAAATAACAATAATTCCAATTCCAATGAAAACTCAAGTGAAGCACTACCTACACTACCACCAATAAACTTGTCTCAGCCACCACCGGGTTTCTTCAATGATGGAGTTCCAAGATTTGAGAATGGTCTGCCTGATCTATCCAAACCACCTCCAGGATTTAGTAACATGCCAGAAATTTCACAAGAAGACCTGATGCCAAGTGTTCCCTATTTTGAACTTCCCGCAGGGCTAATAGTACCTCTCATCATGGTAACAAATTTTGTACGACAAATTTTGTGTGGTATAGTAAAATATAGTATAGTAAAATGGTAAGAACATGTTAGGATTAATATTATCCGCCAACGCACCCAGCAGAGATCTATAATCTCCATGGTACAGGAGAGATCATGGTCCTGGTTGGGTCTTGTTCGGAGAATGCCCAATGATAGTTGGCCAAAAAGAGCACTGTTCTTCCGTCCATAAGGGTTCCATCAGCCCGGGCGTCCCTCTTTCACAATACACCGTTCCTATTACAAGACATCAGAGCTCAGGGAATGTCATGGGAAGAGGTGACACAATTGGCACAAAGACACTCTGAATGGAGGAGACTGGTTTCTGCCCTGTGCTCCTGAGAGTAGCGTTGAGGGTGATGATATTATAGTCAATTACAAATGGTTTTTATTTTTGTTTCAGTTGGAAGATTTTGACTACAAACCATTAGATCCTGATGCGATAAGACTACCCCCACCAGCCCCACCATCTGAACGCTTATTAGCTGCTGTAAAAGCTTTTTATGCAAAACCCAATCACACCAGACCGCAAGATAGGTATGTCCAATACAGAGACCTATATATCATCTCCCCACCACTTTGTTATTTAGTATATTAGTAATACCTATTTATTTTTGGTTACAGTGAAGGATGGGAAAAGCTGGGTCTTTACGAATATTACAAAGCTAAAAATGCCGTGCGTAAGCAAAAAGAAGAAGATATTAAAAATGGAATTCGGCTAAAGTCTAGATCCCCCACACCAATTAAATATGATTATCAGATACTTAAATCTCCACCAACACGGAGATACAGGTATATATTTATTCATTTAGTATGGTTTATGTTTTTATTCAGCAGCCTGTATTAAAGTATGCACCTATATGCCAACATTTTATATAGTTGAATTTAATATTTCAGTATTGACATTGTGAAACATTTTAATAATATAAAATATAATACAACACTGTTTTATGTTTCACTATAATGTACAGAAACTGTACTACAATTACCTCATACACACACGCGCAATGTAGAAACACAACATCTTTTCTACAAATCCAAATTGCATATTCTGGCGACGGGCCGAGTCTCGTACCATATGCAAAGGCACCGTCGGCTACATCGCATAAAAAAATCACATAATATTCTCTGGTAAAAGCATCAACGACATTTAATGTTGAATAGTAGGTTCAAAGGTCATGAGGTCTTATCCTTGTGATGAACAAATGGCTTAGCAGTTGCAAACAATATCGATGGGAGGCGGTAGGATCGCGGTAGTTGTAAATCTGCAGCTTATAATAACAATAATCTCTGGCTACCCACACATCTCTGTAGCCTAATGGTTAGAGTACTTGACTCGTAATTAGGGGATTCAATCTCGGGATCCCAGTCGTATTTTAGTCCCGAAAATCCCGGGATTTAATTTAAGGAATCCCGGGATTTTCGGGATTAATACAATTATACAATAAGTCAAGAATTTGGGACTCATTCGCACCAATGAATCACTGACAGCCGAAGCTTGTGTTAGTATCTTAAAAGAGCACTTTTCTGATTTCGTTATCTCACTAGATACAATATTGTGGCGATAGTTACTGATGGTCCAAATTACAGTTGAAAAACTTGTTAATGCAAAGCACCTAGTCTGTTTTGCACACGGTATTCACTTAGCCATTTGTGATTTATTGTATAGAAAAATACCTGCAAATGAACCTATCAGTGATGATATTTTATTTATTTATTTATTTAATACATAAACGGTTATCGCCTTTTATTGATGATTTGGATGATGATAATGAAGAAATGGACTCAGGATTAGTCTATAAAACCGGTAATGGTGAGTTTGACCAATGACCGAAATATTTATTTATTTATTTTAACAAATAAACGGCTTACACCTTTTACAAAATTAAACATAATTATACATAGCATGATAAAACAAATTTTATGAATAAGAACAATATCAAACATTTGAATAAATACAAACACAAAATATATACCATATTATATTTGCATTATTAATAACGCTAAACTCAAATTAATAAAATTTAAATTACTTTAGCATCTGAAACAAATTCTTTGTATAGGAAAAATAAACATTTAAATAAATACAAACACTAAAATAATAATATACCCTATTATATATGCATTATTAATTACGCTAACTCAAAATAATAAAATTTAAATCACTTTAGCATCAGAAACAAATTCTATGTAAAGGAACAATTAACATTTAAACAAATATAAACACAAAGTATAGACCATATTATATTTGTATTTTTAATTTCGATAAACTCAAAATAATAAAATTAAGTCATAAAGACCTTAGCTGAAGATGGTTTGGACATGCCTCCTCAAACTTAACGAGTTAGGCAAGAAGAATAAAGTCACCCTCTTCTGGGTACCCGGACACATCGGGGTTGAGGGAAATGAACGAGCTGATAAGCTGGCAAGAAAGGGTGCGGCAACGCAACTCTATGGACCAGAACCATTCTGTGGTTTGGGACATACGTTTTTCCAAGAGGAAATTAAAAAGAAAGGGAGACAAGAAAGAAACGAACTATGGAAGAATCTCCCTAGGCTTAGGCAAGCCAAGGAACTGCTCGGAGGATATAACTCCAAAAGGGCCAAGACTTGCACTAACCTAAGTAAAACAAGTCTCAAGGCAATAACAGGCTTCCTAACGGGTCACTGTAGACTCAGGGAACACCTACGCAAACTGGGACTTGAAGAAGATGGCACCTGTAGATTTTGCGAAGAAGAGGCCGAGACTCCTCGTCATCTCTTGGCGGACTGCAATGCTGTGGGATTCGCAAGAATCAAAACCCTAGGCAGGCACTGGGTAGAAGTGGAGTCTCTCCACACCTTGGACCCCCTCAGGATTCTGGACTTCATAAGATGTCTGGGGCTTGAGGGGTCGCTTTGACTGGTAACACTGGGAAAGCTAAGTAGGGGGAGTACAATAGATCTTATAGGTCGCGGTGCATACCATACCCCATAATATAAAAAAAAAAAAAAAAAAAAAAGACCTTAGCTGTAATCACAAGTCGTAAAGACTTTGGCATTAGAAACAAATTTTATGTATAGGAACAATAAACATTTCAATAAATTCAAACACAATATATCAGTACTTTAAATAAACTTCAAATAAACCTCAAAAAATATGCAACCTGGAAATCCCTGAACAGACTGAGGACAGGCGTAGGAAGATGCAGGGTGAACCTGGACAGATGGGGAATGCTGGAGGCCGGCCAGGATGTGAAGTGCGACTGTGGGGAAACCCAGAACATGACACACCTGCTGAATTGCCCGCTTATGGGAGGGGGGTGCTCTGAGGAAGATCTATGGCGAGCTAATGACAATGCCATTTTGGCTGCGAACTACTGGAGGGACAGAGTATAGATGATTATGGACACGGAAACTAAACTAACTAACCTCAAAAAAGAAAAAAAAAAAAAAAAAAACTGGACATTATGAATGATTTGAATTCTTAAAATGGCTCGTCAATGATTTTTTATAAGTAGTTATGGAATCGGCAAAAATATCAGCCAAGAACCCATATTCATTTCCCAGTCTGTGAATCCTTCTGATAGGTGTATTGTGAAGATAATTGGTTTTGACTTTATCGCAGTGGAATGAATAGTTTTGTCTAGTATTTCTGGTTGGAATGTGAAAATTAATGAGTTCTATCAATTCCGAGCTATTGAAATGATTATTGACGATTTTGTACAGAAGTATTAGGTCTGCAGTTAATCTTCTATCAGATAATGTATGTAAATTTAGTTTTATTAATAAATCGCTGTAGTTAATTTCGATTATGAGTATCTTCAATTAATGAAGTCGTAAAGAAAGTTCGTAGTGGTTCTTAATTTTCAAAAGAGCCTCTTTGAAGAATGATACTATGCTTCAAAACTTTATTGAAAAGGAACATGGAAGAGAACTTAATTTATTGTTTAACTGCAAATCGCGTTGGAATAGTCTCTTAACAATGCTTGAGCGATTTGTTGATATTTGAAAAAATCACTCACCGACCTAATTCAAATAAATAATTCATAAAGTCTCTGGTAAATTTATTTAAAAATACGAGTTTAAACATTGATCCCTGTAGTATGTATTTTTTTTGTTATGGGTTAATTATTATTATTATTATTGGACAATATTAAAGTGTCGTTTACATGCCGAAGCACCTCAAGGACACTGTACAATTCATAAATTCTAGGACATTACATCCACGTCATATTATAAATATAGATAAATACATAGATAAATGAGAAATATTGGATACCTAAAGGTATCCACGTCAGAAGTTCCATACTACATTGAGTTACAAATATTTTAGATACAATATGTATCCACGTCAATTATGTAAAACAGAATACAATATTTAAAGTCAAGAATGTAAAACAGAATGCAATATTTAAAAGTAATTGGTAAAATAAAAAGTTTTTAGGTCCCTTCTGAATGTCTTAAGATCTGCAGCTTGCCTGAGCTCAAGAGGTAATCCATTCCAGAGGTTGGGTCCCGCCACAGAAAAGGCTCTATCCCCGTAATTTGTTAAATTTTTCCTCTGCGGAGCTACCAACTCCAAGGACACACTCTGAGCAGATCTCAAGGCACGCTGCCTCATACCTAGATTTTTCAACTTGCACAATTCAGCAATATAAACTGGGGCATCCTCATTCAGTGCCTTATAAACTAACATACACACTTTGTACTGCACTCTAGCCTCCACTGGTAGCCAATGAAGTTCCCTCAAAAGTGGAGTCATATGTTACACCTTTGTACTCCAAAGATAACACGTGCAGCTGACTTCAAAACTGACTGCAGCCTATCGATCTGACAAGCAGGTAGTCCCACTAAAATACTGTTGCAATAGTCTAGTCTGGATATTACCAGAGCCACAATTAGTGACTTCTTAGCATCCAATGTGAGACACCTTTTTATCATCCCAATTTGCCGCAGCTGAAAGTAACAGCCACTGACAAGAGAACTAATGTGCTTCTCAAAAGACAGCGAGCTGTCTATTATGGTTCCCAGAAGTTTGACTGACATTGCAGGTCTTATGGAGCTGCCCACAACAGTAATATCATTATTTGGTATTAGATTCTGTCTCCTTCTGGATGCCAGCCACAAAAACTCTGTTTTATCCGGATTTAAACACAATTTATTTATAGACAACCATTTATAAATGCCATCAACACATTGGGAGAAAAGCATCTCAAGCTGCCCTTCACCACCGACCTCTGTGTGTCCATACACTTGCACATCATCAGCAAAAGCACTCATTTGCAAACCATAGGACTTGACCACTTTTTCAATCTCCGCAGTGTACAGGATGAACAGCAACGGTCCCAGGATGGAGCCCTGCGGGACGCCAGTAGCCAACAGAGGCGGCCGGCAATATGTATTTGCGGGGGTTCGGTAAAAAAAAAACACCTACCTTATTCATTATAAAGAAATTCTACCCTTCTCCCTTTACCATTAGAGAACACTTCAGTTACTCTGGTATTTTCTGTTCTTAATGTATTCTACGTTTAATTCACCCATTTTAATAGTAATCTATAAGCTAAAACGATAATATATTAATTTTATTTAGGTATATCGTAGATTCTTTAAATTGCATGTAATATTTTGACATAAGCGCGCCCGAATACAAAATATCTTACAGATAACAAAAAAATAATTATCTGCATAACACAATCGCGACTAGCGGTGACTGTCTATAGAAATTTTACCAATAAGTAATAACAGTGCATACGGCTGACCTTTGTACCTCACTATGTCAATCTATGCATTTTGACACGCTTGGTAGGTACTAATTCATCGCGTCCACATATAACTAATAACAGGAATCCCTTCACATAAAAAAACACACTAGTCAAAAACTTTCCGTCAATGTACGACAAAATGCTACAAGGCGTATCTCTTACTCCTTTTTACGTGTGAGCATAGTTGTGTTCATTGCTCAAGATATCCCATATATTTTTAATATTTCCATACAATCTTAGCACCACGAACTTTGTATTGAGTTATACGAAATGTATGGGGCATAGTGTGCGATATTACATTTTGCACCGTTACTTTGCTCAACATCCGCACTAAAATATTCTAACGAACAGAAGCGCTGCATGTTGAAAAGCAATAGTGGATGTGATGACTGTGTTGTTCATATGGTAACTGGAATAATAGTATTATATTGTTCATGGGAAAATTTATAAATATTTTTTATTTTAATTATTACTTATTGATAGGTTTCTGTCTTTTAAATTGGGGGTGCGTTTGAACCGCCGCTCATTATCAAAGAGCCGCCTCTGGTAGCCAATAGCCGCTCCTCAGATTTCCCTCCAGCAAAACAGATTCTCTGCTTTCTATCCGAAAAGTATGACCGGAACCACACAAGCGCAGGACCCTCAACACCAATCCTGTCCCTCAACTTCAACAGCAGCAGTCCATGATCCACAGTGTCGAAAGCTGCGCTCATATCCAAGAGACACAGAAGAGTTAGCCTTCCCTGCTCATTGTATGTGGTGATATCAGAGATCAGTCTGGTTAAGTTTGTTTCTGTTGAGTGACGCTTCCTGTAGGCCGACTGCTTCTCAGGCCACAGATTGTTATCATCCAAATATGAAGTAAGTCTGTTTAAGATTACTCTCTCCAACAATTTAGCAACAAACGGCAAGTTTGAGACAGGTCTGTAACTCGCCTCATCATCGGGATTGAGATTATGCTTCTTCAAGATGGGTGTCACAAGAGCAGCCTTCAGGGTCATAGGCACACTGGATGTTTTAATAGAAGAATTTATAAGATGAACGAAGAAAACCAGCAAATGTTTGCTGCACCTCTTCAACAACCATGTTGGTATCGGATCCAACTCACACTGCTTGTTTTTCATACTGGAAATTATACTACTGATCTCAGATGATGTGGTCAGAGAGAAATTATTAAAAGTATTTGTTAGTTCAGGCAAGTCCGAAGCATGATTCTCCACCTGGCTGTCATCCACCTTGGACCGGATGATCTCCACCTTATTTTGGAAGTAAGCAGCCAGGTCCTCGGCAGACCTATCAGAAAGCACAGCATGTTTCTTCCTTCTGCTGACCGTGTTCAGAGAATTCCACAAAGACTTAGGATCTCTGGAGCCTTTTATCTGCTCCCTCCAATAGTGTGCCCTTTTGACCTGTACTGTAGACTTACAATCACTAAATAAGTCTAAATCGCTAAATAAGTCTAACTAAGTTGATTTAAAAAAAAAATCTAAAATAGTAAATACAAACAAACATAAATAACAACATTATAGAATATATTGTCCCACAAAAATAAAACTGTTCTGGGTTAAAACTATGATATACTTAAATACAAATACAAAAATACTATTTAAAAATATAAAAAGTAAAATTGTTAGTTTTATAAATCATAAGTGCCTTGTTTGTTTATTTTAGAAGACGTTTGAAGTACAATTTTGTTTAACCGACTTTTTGCAGATTCAAAACTTAATTCATTGCCAGATAAATAAAAAAAGCTGATTTTGATGTCTATTTGGGAAGTCTGTTTGCGAGGGATGGAAGATTTGATAAGGACATCGAAAGAAGAAAAGTCGCCGGTGCTAGAATGAATGGTGCACTTCGACCCATTGTTAGCAATAGCAGTGTGTTAAATGCTAGTGCACAATACCATTCTGGTACCGACACTTATGTATGCATGCGAAACTTGGACTTGGTTGAAAAAGGACGAGAGTGGAATAAATGCAGTGGAGATGCGTTCACTGAGAAGAATGGTTGGTAAAACGTTGCGAGATAGAGTGAAGAATGAGGATATCAGGAGAATGAGGGGATGTGAGAGGAGTGTTGTGGACAGAATGCGTGTAAACAAGTTGAGATGGTTTGGACATGTTGAGCGAATGCAAGATGAAAGGATGACGAAGAGGATGTATTTATCTGATAGAAGGGGTGTGAGGAACGGAGGAGGGTGGACGTCCAAGAACCACGTGGCTTGATCACGTGGACCAAAGTCAAAGGACGGACGCGTGTTGAGTAAGAGAAATCGGCGTGCGTGTATGAGAAACTGGATGAGTGTAGAGGAAGCGAAAGAAGTATGTAAGGATAGATCTATATGACGTTCCGTTCTCTCTGCCTACCCCTCCTGGGACATGGCGTGAGGGTATAGTATAGTAGTATAGTATTTTGACATGGTTTACTAACTTTTTGTTACCACTTTAAATTACCAATACAATCCCGGGACTAGTCCCGGGATCAACTGTAGATAATACCGAAATCCTGGGATTAGAAAAAAGGGCCGGGATCGAATCCCCTACTCGTAATACAGAGGTGGTGGGTTCAAATCCCAGCAGGTGTGGTTAGCTGAACAAAGTCGCTTTTCAGCGATGAGTGCAGTCACCCGCTCTGAAAGGATTGATATGAGAGAAGCATAAGAGAGAAAAAGGTGGAATTGGTGAACGTTACCATGTTGTAAAGCGCTTAAGCCAGCCTAAGCCGATTTGTAAGCATCGGAACACCTAATACTCTCTTCTCTACCGTGCAAGTGATGCATATATTGCGATTTAAGCCATACCTATTGTATAATGTATTATTTAACCCTTTTAGTGCCAAGGAGCGCCATCACGCTCGTGTGTATACATGCCAAAAGTGCCAGGTGCGCGATGGCGCTCACAATATCATTACGTGATAGACGTGCAGCGGGGAAGGTCACATGCACGCAATGATATTTTTTTCACTTTATTCATATTGTATAATGTTCAACATGGGTCAAAGCTAAATAAAGTTTAAAAAAGATCCGGTTAAAAAGTATTTTTTTAACCCAAAATGTCAGAATTTGAAAATAGTTCAAATGAAACTGATCATAGTTCCAAGTTGTAAAGAAAGTGATGGTAGAAGCGACATTGTGGTTCATTCAAATCGCATAATGCTACTTTAGAGTGAGAGAGACTTAATTTGTGCACGCTGCGAAAAAGAGCCCCATGGGGTCTGTGCGGAAAAACACATATATTTTTATTTTTGGATTTCTATTTTTGTAATAATTTTCTTCCACAATAAATTTTTCTTACATCTTTTTTTATTTGAATATCCATCTTTGAGGTTTCTTGAAGGAAACACTGAAAGAATTTTAAAAATCGGGTAATTTTCGGAAAAGATACATTTCTTTTTCGATATAAGGGTAAATGACATCAAAAACCACAGTTTTCTTTGGCATTTTTAAGTATACGTGAGAAAAAAACAATGGCACTAAAAGGGATATATATGTGTTTGAAAAGGTGTTTTCTCAGAGTTTATTTTATATATAAAAGTATCATTTATGGGTACTCTACATACAGTAGCCTTGAAAAAGGCTTTTTAGCTGGTCTTGAGAAAGACCGTTGGCTTCTCCCCGACTTTTCGTGCAGGATTCAACCTGACATCAGCTGGGGTATAGAGGGGCGGTGGCAGGCTTCGGCGGCGCGGGTGTCGTGAAGGCAGTAGGCGTCGATGAGTGAGGGAGATCGGAGATTTGTCAACGTATACCTACTACGATTCACGGCCGTAGCGTGAATAGGTATGGTTTCAATCACAATATATGCATCAATTGCAGGGTAGAGAAGAGAGTATTAAGTGTTCAGACACTTACGAATCAGCTTAGGCTGGCTTTAGCGCTTTATACCATGGCAACGTTCACCAATTCCATCTATCTCTCTTATGTTTTTCTCATATCAATCCTTTCAGTGTGGGTGATTGCACTCATATAAATGTATGTGTGTGATATCCATTATAAATGTGTACAAATTGACTAAGAAAAGGTTGACATAGTTTTATAAGATTTAAAAATACAATGTCGTCGGTCTATCTTGTAAACCTCATATATTCAAATTTACATTTTTTACAGGAGAAGGTTAAAACTATTTATTTTTAAAATGGGGAGGAATTTAAAAATTTTAACAATTACATTTAATAATTATTTTCCATTGCGTATGATTTGTATTAAAAATAATCAAAAATATAAATGCGTTCGTACTTTTTTTTCAATAATTTGGATTTAAGAGTTTTTCACTCTTAACTCTCTAGTACTGGAACAGGATTTATTAGTTTTACATAGAGTATTAGTATGGGAAAACAAGAACATCAAAGTGAAACAAGAACTTAATTTATAATTTTAAGATGACAAATATTATTTTTTTATATATATACTGTCAGGATGCAAACATCTGACATATGAAAATATAGGTTAAATGTCAAAAAGATTTAAATTCCCCGCCTAAATTTTGTAAACCAGAGAATATTTAGTTCAAGTTGTCCATACTGTAAGCAAGTAAGGGACACCAACATAAAATAATGCCAAATTCAACTGTCGACACAGACGCTTCTTTCTTCTTTCGGTTCAGCATTTGTGCTAACAACACGTTTGGTCCGTGTTCTCTGATAATTAATATTCTGAAAAGTTAGACTCCTAGTGTAAAATGGCTGGTAAGGAAGCCATAAGTGTCTAATTGAGTGCCCTGATCCAGACCTCCTTGAGGACAACCATCTCTGACCTCTTGAACACTTACAGTAATACGAGAAGTGCTTAGGGCGTGGTCAAGTTCATTGATAACCATCGGCAAGGTTTGTCCACCATGCTGACTGCTGGAAGTTGGGTAAATACGTAACTTGCCTCATATAAACCCCCAGTTCTCCTGTTGCTGAGACTAAGAGGAGGCCTCTTTAAATAATTGTCCCATCTACACTATCGATCATATGGACCTCAGCGCATAACTCTTTGGGAACCCTTTACCAGGCCTTCGCCTGGAGTCCAGGAACTTCATCGTTATACTGCATTACCTTTTGTTACTTAACCTATCTCGTTCTTATTGAAAACCTACATAGGGGTGCTTTCTCTCAGACGCCAATCAACTTTGTATTGTAATAGTAGTAAATTGCCATTGTATTGATTGTACATAATTTAGTAATCACAGTTTAAAATAGACCTGTACATAACCGCATATTTCTGTTCTTTATTTGTTCCCTCCAAACTCTTCACAGCGCACAGGGCATGCACCAACACAAAAGGGGCACCGAACAACCACACCCTGTGGATTAAGAGTCACTCAGCCGGCACCGTAAAGAATCACACTTGAGATAACGGAAACTAACCGTATGTTTATGTATATGAGTGTGACACTGGCGCTCAAGTGTGTTGCGTGTTTGTGTTGTGCAGTGTGGATTGTTGAAGAGGTTTTATTATTGATGTAAATCTGGTTGTTTCAAAGTTTGGCTTTACGTGCAAAGTACGTAACAAAGTAACCGTCAAATTATAAGGCCAACATCACACGATAGTTAGTAAAGCCGACATCACACGGTTTTCGCAACTTGTGCGGAAATTTTTGAAATTTCTTTTTGAATCAATCCTTTTAAATTCTTTTCACAAATTGTTTCTTAAATTAAATTGAAAAATAATGAAAATTTAAATTCGCTCAGTGGAAAAACTTCATTTGCGCACAAATAAAAATATAAATTTTTTAAATATTCTGTCCATAACTTTTAAAACTTTTGGAGATATTGCATCACCTTTAGAAAATCTTGAGAATTCAGAAACACAAAATTGAAAGTTTTCTCATTTCGAATTTTTTCGAAATTTGTCACTTCGTTTTTTCAAAAAGTTTTTCGAAAAGTTTCGCTTTTGCGTTTTCCTTTTCCGAAAGCTTTTCTTTCATCAGCAATTGACAAGAATTACTTCTGGAAATTCTTGCCGTCGAGTGTTTCGAATTTTTTCGAAATGTGTCACTTCGTTTTTCAAAGTTTTTGGGAAATTTCCGCTGTTGCGTTTTCCTTTTCCGAAAGCTTTTCTTTCATCAGCAATTGACAAGAATTACTTCTGGAAATTCTTGCCGTCGAGTGATTCGAATTTTTTCGAAATTTGTCACTTCGTTTTTCAAAGTTTTTCGGAAAATTTCCGCTGTTGCGTTTTCCTTTTCCGAAAGCTTTTCTTTCATCAGCAATTGACAAGAATTACTTCTGGAAATTCTTGCCGTCGAGTGTTTCGAATTTTTTCGAATTTGTCACTTCGTTTTTCAAAGTTTTTCGGAAAATTTCCGCTGTTGCGTTTTCCTTTTCCGAAAGCTTTTCTTTCATCAGCAATTGACAGGAATTACCTCTGAAAATTCTTGCCGTCGAGCATTTCGAATTTTTTCGAAATTTGTCACTTCGTTTTTTCCAAAAGTTTTTCGAAAAATTCCGCTTTTACGTTTTCCTTTTCCGAAATCTTTTCTTTCATCAGCAATTGACAAGAATTACTTCTGAAAATTCTTGCTGTCGAGCGTTTCGAATTTTTTTTTCGAAATTTTTTTTCCCTTTCACAATGCACAAAATGGAAAACATGCTGATTCAAAATACCAAGACATCCAAACCCACAACTCTCCACCGAGAGTTGGCGCTTCGGGGAGTCGCGCCGGGGCGCGCTTTGCAGGCTCTGCGGGGGCAGGCTGCAGTCTTTAGTATCCCTTTTTAAATTTTCTCTGTTGCTTGGTTTTTTCAATCCCTGACTTGCGGCTGTGTCAGTTGTCTTAAGTGGCTGACCCAGCATCGTAATTGTCGTTTTTATGAATATTTCCAAAATGAAACTGATCACTTCACGAAGAAATGTTACATCAAGGGACTACAGGTGGTTGATAAAATTTAAGCGAAACAAAACTTAAATACTGTAAATTTAAACTGTCGGGGTGGAGGCGATAGCCTTATGCTATCTACCTGAGAGCCCATATTTTTTTTGTTTTTTTACAAGAATGTTGCATTCTCTTAACATTGGGTTTCTTGCATACCCGGAGACAAAAAGCAAGTGGGGCTCAAATAGGTTTTTCCCAGAGTTGTCTGTCAAATTGTTAAATATGTCATTGTTAAAATTTGTGTAAATTTAGTGTTGAATCATTAAAAGTACTCTGTACTAATGATTAACACGGTGGTTGGTAAACAACCACAAGGTAGTTGATTTTCTAATTGTAATTTGTGTAAATTTAGTGATGAATCATTAAAAGTACTCCGTACTATTGATCAACACGGTAGTTGCTGAACAACTACAGAAAATTGTTGTAATTGTGTAAAATATGTACAAATTTAGTGTTGAATCATTAAAAGTACTCCGTACTTTTGATCAACACGGTGGCTGCTAAACAACCACAGAAATTGTATATGTATTTGTATTTGTAACTGTGTAAGAATTTAGTGTTGAATCATTAAAAGTACTCCGTACTATTGATCAACACGGTAGTTGCTGAACATCTACAGAAAATTGTTGTAATTGTGTAAAATATGTAAAAAATTTAGTGTTGAATCATTAAAAGTACTCCGTACTAATGATCAACACGGTGGTTGATAAACAACTACAAAATTGTTAAATATGTCATTGTTAAAATTTGTGTAAATTTAGTGTTGAATCATTAAAAGTACTCCGTACTATTGATCAACACGGTAGTTGCTGAACAACTACAGAAAATTGTTGTAATTGTGTAAAATTTGTGTAAATTTAGTGTTGAATCATTAAAAGTACTCCGTACTATTGATCAACACGGTAGTTGCTGAACAACTACAGAAAATTGTTGTATTGTGAAAAATATGTAAAAAAAAAATTTAGTGTTGAATCATTAAAAGTACTCCGTACTAATGATCAACACGGTGGTTGATAAACAACTACAAAATTGTTAAATATGTCATTGTTAAAAAATTTGTGTAAATTTAGTGTTGAATCAATAAAAGTACCTTGTACTATTGATCACCACGAATGGTTGGTATACAACCATAAGATGTTGGAAAATTCATTGTTTTGCTTATGTAATTTCGTGCTGTGCTTTGGTACGTGGTACCATGAGAAGCCAACACCATTGTTACTTTGTTCAGAATTTTCTTTCTCTTCTGGGAGGGGGAAAGGATTGTCAAAATGATGACAATAAAAGAAAAGAAATATTGAAAAATGTATAATTTTAAGAAAAATTGAAAAATGTATAATTTTAAGAAAAAATTGAAAAATGTATAATTTTAAGAAAATTTCAGAAATATTGTATAATTTTAACCCATTAACGCCCAAAAGAAAACTAAACGTAAAAATTACTTTTAATCGTTATTTATTATGACATATTGGGTAAATTAGAACATCTATAACAAAAAATAAGGAGAAAATCACACAGCTAAAAAAATAGAGGGGTGTACTCAGCCGGGTACAATGGGCAGATTAGGAGTGAAATTGCCCTAAACAAGATCGCTCAACACAAAGTCGTTTTTTTGCATTTTTCACATCGGCAGCGGATCCGGTTGTGCCAAATAACACTACACAATTGGTTTTCAATTCGCTCTGGATTATGACCATCGTTTTTTTATCCACTCCCTGAACTGTTGATGATGTTGGACGACTTTTTGTACTTTTCGGTTGTAGATACGCTCGAGAAATTATTCGTCTGAATGCTAACTGATCCATATGTGTCACCTCATCCAGTCCTACTAATCAAAACATGCAGCCGCCATGCATTAGAAATGGCCATATCTAATAAGTAAGTAAAGATAACCCACCACCATTTTTTTCCTCTTATAGACACCCAGTACAGATTGATGGATTGATCCATCTGGTCGACACCACCCATTACTTTGTTATAATTTATTAAATGTCTCGGGATATTGAAATCAACCTTTTGCTTTTGAGCATTACACCACCTTTTCACTTTATCCACAGGCTCTACATGATCAAAATTGGATCCAGAAGTAACAACATTGTTATCCTTCCAACGTACAATTATAATTTCATTTTTTGTGTCAAATCGGTAATTGTACCCAGCTCTAGGTTGTTTTTTCATTTTCTCCACATCTGTGAGTGCACATTTCTTTGTTCTATTATCTCGTATTGTTCCTTGGTCTGACTTTGAACATTTTATCATTCAAACTTGTAGCTTGAGTATTGTCAATAAAATGTAGGTTTCTTTTAATTTCTTGAAATCTGTTGTGTGGCATACACTTCTTTACCAATGGAATGCCAAAATCTTCATCCTAACTCCAATAAAGACGCTCAGTAGGCAATTTATGATAACCTGTTAAGATTAATATACCCAAAAAATTCTTCAAATCTGCTTGATTCATTTCAAAATCTATTATTTTGATTTGCGAACAAAACACTGTTTTCAATACACTTTCAACACGGTTCATTATACTTTCAAAACAAAATAATAGGGTTGTGATCATTTTATTTAAAAAAAAATTTTTCTTTACATAGCTGACGGACTTATTACTTACGTAATTTCTTCCAGACAACCAGTGCTGTCTCAATTTTGCTGAGAGAGTTTTTTTGGTTTCAAAAATTCCTTACTAAACTCCGCGACCTAGCTGGGAATCGAACCCAGGACCTCGATGATGCAATTTGACTGCGATAGCCGTTGGCCGATAGGCCGGTTGTGATCTTTCATTGATTTCACAAGACTTTTTTGTCTATTCTAAATAACATTGGTAATGTCATGGCTTGTACTTTTTACTGTATGAAGGCAAAGTTTTCCTCCATACAGGTTCCTCACATCATATTTTCTAGCTCGTTTCGCAGGTCTTACATAATTAGAAAATGGTATATCATCCTCGCCATTTCGGCCTGAATACTCAAGATTGAGATAACGAGGTATTACCTCGATATTACATGGTACATCTCTTGGAAGAGCTGAAGAGGTAACATACTATATTATACTATACTATACCCTCACGCCGTGTCCCAAGTGGGGTAGGCAGATAGAACGGAACGCCAAACGGATCTATCTTTACACACTTCCTTCGCTTCCTCCACATTTATACAGTTTTTTCATACACGCACGTCGGTTCCTCTTACTCAACACGCGGCCGTCCTTGAGAATTTGATCCACGTGATCAAGCCACGTGGTTCTCGGACGCCCGCGTTTCCTCACACCCTTTCTTAAGAGGTAACATCATCCTCATTATTTCCTTCTTCTTCATCACTCACGACAGCAGGATCTTGTTGGAACCAAGAGAACATCGTACTCCTCATTATCATAATCATCAGCCATTATCGATTCGAGAACTTCTTCTAGTCCTAAACAGTTATTTTGACTTGTAAAGATGCGACAGGATGCCATTATAGAAACTTTGGGGATGCTACAAAATATAGATAATTTTAGTACAGATCTGCCCATTGTACTCACTTGAGTACAGTGCAATAAAATGCAGCCTACTGTATTGTAATCTTAACAAATTGTAAAAATAATAACATCACATGTTTTACTATAGTCTAATTGTATATTACAATTAAGAGATAGTAAAAATATTTTTTTGGTTATTATAAAAAAATATATATTTATCCTACCTGTATACACGTGTTCGCAATCCAAAAATCAAACTGTCATTAATAACGGTTATGATTGCGTTGCCGCCATATTGATATTTTTCGTAGACTACTAGTGCTATCTATTGTTGAAATAAGTCACTACTTACAGGAAAATCATTATAAAAAACATGAAATCTCGCCTTTAACAAGTGTACCCATGTGAGTACAGTGGGAGGTAATGGGTTAAAGAAATAGAAATTGAAACTTTGTAAAATTGAAAGAAAATTTAGTTGAGAGAAATCACCCATACAAACCAATAATAATAAAACAGCCGCAAGAAAATAAAAAGAAGATAATTTGAAGAACACAACGAAATTTTTTTTGAAATAAAATAAAAATAATAACCAACAAGTGAAAAAGTCCTAGATGCTTGCCACATTACTAGGCAGTGAATGGTCAATTTAATAAGGCATAGAGTGATAACAAGAAAAATGCATCAAATTTTGTAACATTTCATGTGATACTTTTTAACAGCTGAAAATTTGCTCATTGTAACTATGTAACTATTATAATGTATGATCCACTGTTGAACTCTGTAGTACTGTATTGATAAGAATTTTATGTCCATAGATTTCCTGTAACCAAATGAGAGAAACCACCCACGCTTAAACTCATTAGGGGTTGAGTTCATTTCTTTTGTCTTTTCCGAGAAGGGGGAATGTGTCAGGATGCAAACATCTGACATATGAAAATATAGGTTAAATGTCAAAAAGATTTAAATTCCCCGCCTAAATTTTGTAAACCAGAGAATATTTAGTTCAAGTTGTCCATACTGTAAGCAAGTAAGGGACACCAACATAAAATAATGCCAAATTCAACTGTCGACACAGACGCTTCTTTCTTCTTTCGGTTCAGCATTTGTGCTAACAACACGTTTGGTCCGTGTTCTCTGATAATTAATATTCTGAAAAGTTAGACTCCTAGTGTAAAATGGCTGGTAAGGAAGCCATAAGTGTCTAATTGAGTGCCCTGATCCAGACCTCCTTGAGGACAACCATCTCTGACCTCTTGAACACTTACAGTAATACGAGAAGTGCTTAGGGCGTGGTCAAGTTCATTGATAACCATCGGCAAGGTTTGTCCACCATGCTGACTGCTGGAAGTTGGGTAAATACGTAACTTGCCTCATATAAACCCCCAGTTCTCCTGTTGCTGAGACTAAGAGGAGGCCTCTTTAAATAATTGTCCCATCTACACTATCGATCATATGGACCTCAGCGCATAACTCTTTGGGAACCCTTTACCAGGCCTTCGCCTGGAGTCCAGGAACTTCATCGTTATACTGCATTACCTTTTGTTACTTAACCTATCTCGTTCTTATTGAAAACCTACATAGGGGTGCTTTCTCTCAGACGCCAATCAACTTTGTATTGTAATAGTAGTAAATTGCCATTGTATTGATTGTACATAATTTAGTAATCACAGTTTAAAATAGACCTGTACATAACCGCATATTTCTGTTCTTTATTTGTTCCCTCCAAACTCTTCACAGCGCACAGGGCATGCACCAACACAAAAGGGGCACCGAACAACCACACCCTGTGGATTAAGAGTCACTCAGCCGGCACCGTAAAGAATCACACTTGAGATAACGGAAACGAACCCGTATGTTTATTGATATGAGTGTGACAATACATACATGCATACCATCACGCCGCTTCCCTCGCGGGGTAGGCAGAAAGGATCGAACGCCACTTCCTTCTATCCTTGCATACATCTTTCGCTTCCGTCACTGTCATACAATTCCTCATGCATGCTGTCCTGTTCAATGTGCTCGACACATGAACGTCCTACCCGCCTATAATCTATTTTAATGTGATAAATTGTTATAGTAAGTTCAAAAATCCTTCGGTAATATCCTTTTCAACTCATTCAAATCGTCATACTTTCTCCGACATTAATGAGGCTATGATACAACATTTGTGGTAGAATTGATCAGGTATCTAGAATCGTAATTTGTATTTTATTATACCATTCACATTGCTGAATCCTCAACTTTTCTCCCCAGGTATAAAGTTTTCAAGAAATGAGCACTGTCGATTATTTAAAATTTGTCAAAACTCAAAAATTCTACACTGGACGTCTCATATTTTTACATTCAAACTTGCACATATTTATAAATTCTGCTGGCACATTTATGTCCCTGGAAAACCATATTTTGTGAAATGGTCAAATCGTCAAGACAAAAATAGTGGCTTTGTAGTATAGGTTTGAGAAATTTAATTTTGAGCTGAATCTCGAAATAATAACACTGCTCGCAAATATGGACACATGTCTACGAGGGTAAGGTGAAAAGTTCTCGGCCTGACAATGAAAGACTGCGGCTTTCAGATTTTTTTTATTATTATTTTACTACGTAATCTCCCTTGACTGCAATACACTCGATCCAGCGTTTCTCCAACATCAGTACTCCTCCCAGGAAGTGAAAGTCTGGAAGGTTGCGAAAATATTTATCTACAGCCCTTTCAACTTCTTCATTGGATACGAAGAGCTTCCCAGAAACAAATTTTTTTGAAGTTTGGGAACCAAGAAGTCTGAGGATGCCAAATCAGGAGAATAGGGGGGATAGACGAGCAAGTCATACCCCAAATCTTGCAGTTTTCCCATCGCCAACACACTCTTGTGTACAGGTGCGTTACCTTGGTGAAAGATGATTTTTGTTTTTTCATACCAGGCCTCTTTTCGCGAATTTCGCCATCCAGATTGGTTAAAAAGTTTGGAGTAATATTTGTTTGTAATTGTTCTGCCTTTTGCAAGGTAATCAATTACCAGGATACCTTTTCCATCCCAAAACACGCTAGCCATGACCTTTCCAGCAGATGCAATCGACTTCGCTTTCTTTGGAGCTGAACCAGCTTCCACCCATTGCTTGGACTGCTGTTTTGTTTCTGAAGTGTAGTGGTGGACCCATGTCTTATCCATGGTGACAAATCACCGCACAAAATTGGTCGGATCCCTATTCTATCGGTCCAAAGATTGCTGCGAAAATCATTTGCTAATTTGTTTTTGATCGGCATTCAACAAATGCGGCACCCTTTTTGGGCGGAGCTTTTTCATCCCTTATTCTTTGAGCGAAATGTTTTCGACCCTTTTTTTCGATATCCCTACAGCTTCAGCTATCTCATGCACCTCAGTTGCCTGTCGGCCAACACGGAATCATGCACTTTTTCGATGGTTTCCGATATGGCTGTGGTTTTTGGCCATCCTTCACATGGGTCATCTTCGAGGGGTGTGCAACCACCTTTAAACTCAGCTGCCCATTTTTTAACGGTTGACATTTAAGGAGCAGAGTCCTCGTAAACTTTTATCAACTTTGGATGAATTTCCGTAAGGGTTAATCCATCTAAAACGAAGAACTTTATTACCGCACGGTACTCAAATTTATTCATTTTCATGAAAAACAAGCAAGACGTCGACTGCAAAAATTCGTGTGAAGAAACTACTTAAGAGAACAAGTTGAAATTTGTCATATGAACTAATGACACATGCACCCAGATGGGGAATACAATTTTTTGCTGATTGGAGTAACATCTCTGTGTCAGGCCGAGAACTTTTCACCCCACCCTCGTAGCATTTGTCCTTTTTTAGTTTGAAAAAAGATATGTTTTCCTTTTCTCAAGCCTTTGTAAAACTTAAATTGAAATAGCTGAACCATTTTTTTTTATTAAAAAATAATACCTTAATGTGACTTAGAACGCCATTCTGGAAAGAGATAAGGTTCTGATAAAGTAGCTCTACATAATGGAATTACAGTGAAAACAATTGATTAATAACATTCATAAGTTAATAATTTTTCTCCACAAATTAATGTTGAGATATTTTGGAAACTTCAAAATTCCTAAAATTATCTTTCCGATTTTTGACCGATCATTCCCCTATTCCAAGTGTGTTTAATACATTATTTTGCACACTACATAATATAATGTTGTCTTCATTTTTAGGAAGATAATTAAATATCTATGTGAATTCTCTTGCGAATATTATCTGTTTTATTTATTTATTTTATTCTTCACTGTACATTGTTTGCAATAATACAAATTAACATAGAAAATATCATTAATACAATTCAATGTACAGAGGGCGAGTTTATCGTTAAAATGCGATGTCTTCCAACTAACCCGATTTTACTGACTTAACCATCATGTTTATAAAAGTCTTCTTTTGGCCCCAGTTAATTGACCAAAAATCAGCAAACTTCTCCGCTCATCGTCATCTAACTTTGCAAATTTCAAAGTTCCTTTCTTTGTTAATTGATATTTGCATCTATTTTTAATTAATCTCTTATTTCCTGGTATTTTTTTTTTCAAAATACTGATTATTCTCATTCAACTCTCTCTAAAAAAACAACACCGAAACTTCTGAATATGGTCGAATCACAATGCAAAGAAATTTATACCAGGCGGGAACACTCAACCAATATCTGTCGTACAAAAGGCGCGTAAATTGGGATTTGAGAGGTTTGCAAATTATATTGTTCTATGGACTGGATTTGCGTGTTTTTTTGATGACCATTTTTTGAAACAATTTCAATAATTTGAAAATAAAAGTTTCTCACAGTGGTGAGGAATAAACTGTACATTTGATTGGTATCAAAAAGTCACTTTTGGCCAAATCGGGATTTACGTGGTTTACAAGATAGACCGACGATGTGTTGAATTGAATTTTATAACTGCTTATTTTGTAAAGTTATACTGTGTACTTGAGTTTGAAAAAGACATAACATGTTGAAACCTGGTCACTGAATTAAAGTACACAGTACAACTCTACAAAGTTTTTTGTTTTTATTTACATTAGATGTATTTAATATTTTTTAGATCTAAGAGTCGAAGTCCAAGTCCAAAACGTTCAAGATCAAGATCTCCCCCAGTAGTGAGGATATCACCAGAAAAAACCCGTACCAGAATCAACAGGACTGCACGGAGATCACCATCTCCAACTTCACCTCCACCAAGTTTCATGTTACTAATACTTAATACATTTTATTATTATATTACTCAGCATATATCTCATATTACTGACAATATTGTCTTTCTTCAGAAGGGTGCACGAGAAGTGAAATACCTTTCCTCCTTTTGACTGAGTCATCATATTCTTGATCTCACATTTTATTGATAAATATTATATTATCATACTTTCATTTTAACAGCATGCCATCTATGGGTAACTTAGGCGACTCATCAGAACTTGATCCATCAAATAAAGGACATCAAATGTTAAAAAAAATGGGCTGGGGACAAGGTGGACTGGGAGCTTCTGGACAAGGAATCGCAGCTCCTATCAATGCTGGCATTGTGCGTGATAGACAAGATCAGTATAAAGGTGAGGTCAAAATAGTAAAATTTGTATTGAGTGAACTCTACAAACACTCTGAATAGAAGAGTATGCACAAAGAATTATATAGATATGACAAAGGCAAGAATTATATAGATATGACAAAGGCAAGAATTAAGTTGCAAGTTTATTTTTACTATTATTACAGTTACTGCTTTGTCACAAACCAGATACCAGTTCCATTAATATATTGTTTATGTAGAATTAGTTTATTATAAATGTGCTTAGTCTATTGGCTATTCCATTTGTGAGAGATGGTAGGTATATACTGTCAGGATGCAAAACATCCGACATAAGTAAATAGGTTATATGTCAAAAAGATTCAAATTCCCAATCAAATTGTCAATCCTGTAAAAAGTAAATAAGGGTCACCAACATAAAAATGGGGAGTTCACTCGTTTTGTCTATGCCCCTTCCTCTTCCGTTTTGGCCATGGCGTAGGATAGCATGCCTAGTGACGCTCTCTGTTTTAAATATTCTGTAAATTCACAAAAATAGTGTAGAATGGCTGAAAAAGACACCATAAGTGTCTAGTCTAGTGCCCAGAACCAGACCTGAGAACGAGAACAGATATAACGGTGTCTGTAGTGCTTACAGTGAAGACGCGAAGCACCAAGGCGTGGTCAACCCCCAACGCAAAGAGTTAGTAAAGCTATTCATCTGTGTTGAACGCCGGAATTGTGGGTAAATACCTAACAGTTTCTATTAAACCCCAGTTCTCCTGTTTCTGAGACTAGGGGAGTGCCTCGGGGCGAGACTGCCTCCTTAGTTCAATTATTTATTATTCAATTTACGGCTCATATAGCCATTTACAATATATATACATATATAAACATACAAATTCACAAATTGGTGTTAAATAATTCAAATATATATAACTAAAATAATAACAACAACAAAAATGCAACCAAATATCATCAATAAAAACAACCATGTATAAATAAATGGATGGGCACTATTTATAGACAATTCAATTATACAATATCATTTGATCTGTACGATCGTATATGGAGCTCAACGCCTGGCTAACTGTGGAACCCTTTACCAGGACTTCGCCTGGTGGCCTGGAGACTCATCTCGCTACCACCGTTTGTAACTTAACCTCTCTCCCATTTTCATATTCAGTATAAAAAAAGGTGATTTCTCTCTAACTAAATACTCATTGAACTAACTACTTATCTTGTATTGTAATAGTGGTAAATTGCAATTGTATTTGTTTGTACTTTATTTGGTAATCACAGTTTAAAATAGATCTGATCATAACCGCTTATTTCTGTTCTTTATTTGTTCCCTCCAAACTCTTCACAGCGCACAAAGCATACAACAACACAAAGGGGATTTACGAATAACCACGCCCTGAGTGGGTAGAGCTTAGCCGGCACAGCAATAATTAATCACGCTTGTAATGAGTGTGACAATACATATGTAGTTACATTATTTATACATATATCATTTTGTTTTAGGTGTTGGCGTTAATCTCAACGATCCATACGAAAATTTCAGGAAAAATAAAGGAGCTGCTTTTATTACGAGAATGAAAGAAAGAGCGCTGGAGAGGTCTTAACTACTTGATAGTGTAAAAATAATTTATGTACAACAGTAAATTAAATAAATACAACATCCACTTAATTTTTTTATCCCATTTCCATTCCTCTCTGAATAAAGTTTGAAGTAGAAGTTCCCACTGCCTTCTGAATCATGACGGTATGCAGTTTGTGACCTTGAGAAAAATCTCCCTTTATAATTCCAACAATCATGAGTTTTTCCAGATTATCTGACTCTCTTCTCATGTGTCTGAAGTACTGCATGAGGCGTTTTATACATATGGGGTATGATGTGCATCCATGTAGTCAGTGGTGGATTCAGAAAAAACTCAAGGGGGGAGGGGGCACATAGATTATACACATACAAGACAGTGCTATTTTATTCAAAGTGATTATACCATAGAGTAAGTAATATTATACCCATATACAAGGCATCATCAGTAGGCCCCGCGGAGGGGGGGGGGGCGCACCTCCCATCTGTATCCACCACTGCATGTAGTATCTCATTCCTAAATACGATATGTGTTAAAAAAAAACGGGAAATTTAAAATTTATCAAGTTTGGAGAGTCAGATTGTCAATTTTTTTCTTTTATAATATTGATATACATGCCCCTGAAGTATGATAAAATTTTCAGCTATATTAATTGTTTACTTTGTGGCAGCCACTAAGGTAAATCGTTTTTTAAGCTAAGCAATTTTTGTTAGTTAAAAAATAAATGGATCAAAAAATTAGTGGTTAGAGTGCTTGACTCGTAACATAGAGGTGCTGGGTTTGATTCCTAGTAGGTGCGGTTGGCTGGACGAAGTCGCTTTTCAGCGATGAGTGCAGTCAACCGCTCTGAAAGGAGTATGTGAGAGAAGCATAAGAGAAAAAAAGGTGGAGTTGGTGAACGTTACAGTAGATCCCGAGGAAGACCCAAGCGGAGGTGGCGCGAGGTTGTGAAGCAAGACATGAGAGACTGCGGAGCTTCCCCGGAGGACGCACAGAATAGAGCCGAGTGGCGGCGAAAGACAAAAATGGCAGACCCCACCATCATGTGGGATTAATAATTGCCCAGGGAGAGAGAGAGAGAGGTGAACGTTACCATGGTGTAAAGCGCTTAAGCCAGCCAGAGCCGATTCGTAAGCGTCGGGACATCTAATACTTTCTCTCTACTCTGCAAGTGATGTTTAGCTTCATGTTAAAATCATACCTATCGTGATTTCATCTCACGAATAAATCTATCTTTATCAAAACGAAATTTCCCGTTTTTTTTCTGAACACACCTTGCTATATGAAATAAACAATGAAAAGTTCCAAGGTTATTTGGATTATATTACAGTTAAAAAGCAAGCTTTTTAGACCTTAATGTGGAAGGTATACTGAAATTGCATTAATGTGCATTTGGTAAAGGCTACTTGTACTCTTTAGTCGAGTAGTATGTAGGTAATACTTAGTCATTGCAAGTGAAGCAAAAAACAAATGTTTAATTTATATTGTATATGTTTTTGAGCTCACTGCACGTGCCTTGCACATGGCGGAGGATCGCTCAAGGTGGAGACAGATGGTCTAAAGCAGGGGTCTCCAAACTATGGCCCGAGGGCCACATCCGGCCCGCGGACAGATTTTGTCCGGCCCGCGGAGAGCTAGCATACTTGAAAACTCCTTTTAGAGAACATATTTTTTATAGCAAATTAAATTTAGTTTACTGAAGTATTCTAATTTTATGTTGAATAATTATTAATATGACATCTACATTGATATGGTCATGGGCTAACTACTCATAACATTGTTGTAGGCTTATTGTTATTGTTTTGGTGATAAGTTGGATAAAGAAACACAGAATTGTAATGAGTTAAGACATGTATAATAGGCAGAAAATTTAACTTCAATATATAATTACTAACAAATTATGGACTATTTCACTTTTTACCACCAGCAACAATGATAATAATTATGGTTTTGGCCCTCGGAACTTACTGGAGTAATCAGTATGGCCCTAAGGCTGGAAAGTTTGGAGACCCCTGGTCTAAAGGACGAAGCATGATGCTCACGATTGAGGGAGCGACGGAGATGATGATGATATGTCAATATTATGATAAAAAATAAATACTGCCATTACTTACCATTTCAATAATTTGTATTTAATATCTTTTTGTTAATTCTGTTGTAAAATGATGTGCAAAAAGAATAAATATTGCATAATGTCACTTTAACACTATTTTTGGTTACTTATCTTATTAAAAGACAAGTTTGTCTGAATTAGAAATGAGATTTTTATTAATTGTCCTACAAATAATTATTTATACTATTTATGGGGAGAAAATTGATCACTCTCACATTCATATTTGATTCAAAACACTCACTAAATTTTTAAACATTATCATCCTGACTGGATTTAAGCTTTATTGAAACAAGAAAATTTAATAAATCATATAACTTAAATACTAGTTTTTTTGGCTATCATTTAAACGATCAGCATAAAATTGATGTTATGTTCAGCAGAAAAATGTATTCTGCCGACAAATATATCATGTTGATATGCTACTTATGCCCAGCGAAAATATTATATTTCTATTGCAAATAATATGATATTGTAAAACTCTAAATTTAATCGACCAGCACAATTATTATTTGACGGGCATAATCATTATTTGTCCAGCAAAATAAATAAATGAGCCGTGAGCTAATTTTAATTAAAACTGTGAAAGCTAAATTTTTAATCTTGTTCAAATAATAAATCTTTGTATCTAGCATCTTTATAAATAAATGAACCGTGAGCTAATTTTAATTAAAACTGTGAAAGCTAAATTTTTAATCTTGTTCAAATAATAAATCTTTGTATCTAGCATCTTTTTATGTGATTTTATATGTAGCATCTGAATGAACGACACTAGCATTTTTCGACATTTCGGTTAGATATTTCGTTAATATAGCAAAGCGGAAACTGGCATTATTTTCGTAGTCATCATTAATTTAGTAAGATATCACAAAAACTTCATGTGGATCGGAAGGTAAATGTGTGGTGTGTGAAAAATATTGTTTATTTAATATTTTCTGCCGGTCAAATAATAATTCTGCTGCTCAAATAACAATTCTGCTGGTCAACTAATTATTTTGTTGTGCGAGTATTTATTAAGCTTTTCAATTTTTTTAATTTGCCAATATAACCAAGTTTGTTTGTAAAACAAGTGTTGCGCTTAATTTTTATTTATTGCCGATGAAAACATTGTTTGCTGTGCAAATGGCTTAAGTGCTGATTTTTTCTTGAACGAATGGATTAATAGCCGTACAAATAATTAGTTCCCTTTTTTTTATACATGAAGGTCGATACCACGATGGGTTTAGTCTTGTTTGGATAGCCACTGAATTATACTTTCTTGTAGTCTACCTGACAACCATATCTATTTTGCTGGTATGAAGTATCCTAGTTTGCATTCGACGAGATATAATATGCCTTTTTAATATTGTATTATTATCAGCTTATTTTTAAAAAATAAATATTTTTAAAAAAGATATATCTGGGTTTTATTATAAACACAAATACAACCTTATACACCTTTCACAGTAAGCTAAAAGCTAGTGTCGTGAAAGGGGAGTTTGCCGGCACCTGGGATCGAACCACAGACCCCCTGCTCACGAGGCTGAGACTCTACCTCCAGGCTACCGACGAACTAATTATCCTCCTTCATATTACAGTTCAAAGTCATCATGATAATTTGACATAGCTTCATTAATTTTTTCCAGTGCATTTGTGAAATCATCTTTCTCCAATCCATTATCAAAGAACTTTTGCAGCTTTGATTGTTTTATTCTGCTTGCTTCCCTGTGTAAGCGCTCCAATGTGTTAAATAAAAAGTTACCATTGTGTAATCCAGCAATCACAGGCACTTGGCTTGGGTAAGTACTGTCCTCAAATTCTTTTACAAAACCATCTGTATTTAAACTCTTTGTAAATATTCTAGGAAATGGTGTCTTAACTTCCATACCTGAATTTGAGACACTAACATTAGAAGCAGATATAAAACAATTACATTGGAAATAAAACTCAAACATTTCTCTTACACTGCCACACTTGTAAGCTGCCAACTTGAGTTGTTCTTTTGCTGTTTCAGGTGGTCGTTTCAACCTAGTTTCAGGTATTCCTCTCACAACAATGTGTTGAAATACTTTGTCACTTGAAATTTCACAGTTCGGTGTTAAAGATGTCCACAAAGGATCATCCACATTGTTTAAATGATTTATTAAATAATCATTGGCTCTCATGTAAAATGGCAACCCCATACTCATGGCTGCCATTTTTCTTCCATAGCCACTCATATCAGCGCACAAATCTGATAAATGCAATTGTAAATCTTTATGTAGGTATTTTAAAGATATGGTGTCCAGAGCTGATGCCAAAATGGCTGATGACTCATAATGACTGTTAGTATCATATTGAACATTACAAAATTTTCGTGGAGTGCTTAAATTTTTCAGTCCATTTCTACAACTTAATGGTACAAAGAGCGACGAGTATTCAAATAATTGTTCATAAGTCAATGCAACATTACAGAGATGTAGTAATTCTTTTTGAAAAGTCCCATCTGGAAAACAAGGAATAAGTGGCAAAGCAAAAATAGACTTATTAGAATATTGGTCGCTGAGATGATCTAAGCATCCACTAGCAAGTCCCCCAAAGCTATCAGTGGAGTCAAGAATCATACAAAACCCTTGAAAACTGTCGCATTCTTCAGCATAGTGTCTGATATTATCACAAAAAACTTCAGCAAAGTCATCTCCCTTCCAAACATTACGTCCAGCGCTAAATGTTTCAAACGGCACCTAAAAACAAATAGTCAAACAAGAACAATCATTGAGTTACCATAGACTATTCGTCAAAACTTTCACATCTGAGACATCCTATTTGTGGTGTTTTCTTTGTATTTTAAAATGTGTGAGTAAGAAAGAGATGGAATAAAGTTTCAAAGTAACATATCGACTGTGCTCAGGACAAAGGATTCAAACCACATTGTTCAAATTTTATAGGAGAAGCAAAAAACTGCAGTATAAAGAAAATTTCAAATTATTGTCATTATTATTTTACCAACTTTTTGTAATGTAGTTTTTTTATTATGTCATAAAAATTTAAGAGAAAATATTCAGAAATTAAATGCGTTGGTGTTGCTGCCCCACTAGGTACAATGCACCTGTATTGTAATTAACAAGTTATAAGCAAAAAATTAACAAAAATGTGGATTAAATCCTTTGTCCTGACAAACTTTAGCAACATGTTAAAGAGATATGTATGTCACATGTTTGGGGTTATGTGGTTTGATGCCTTTTACCTCGCCGTAAAATTATGTCTGGGTGATTTTTTTTTGGTGTTAATAATGAAACTCATGCTGTTTGAGTCCTTTGTCCTATTGGATATTTGCAATTAAGCCCTAGCTAAAAAAAAATATTTTGCATTTTTTATAAAAACTAGACATTTGGGAATTGAATGCTTTTGCCAGAATGTGTAATGTGGTGTTCTCACTTTGGCGAATATCGCCAGGCACCAAAATATCGCCAGCCATTTGAACCGTGTGAACAAAATGACAGCTAGTCTGAAACGATAAAAACCAGTAGAAACGATATCGTCTCGAGTTGACCACCTTCCAACATTTTCGGCCGATTGAATGATTCGCGCATGCGCAGATGTACGCGGCGTTCGTATCTATGGTAAAAACTTTATAACCTATAAATTTTATAATGTTTCCCGCTTCGTGACAGCTGTTATCTTTGTTGTTGGTTTGTGGCATTTGTTTCCTTAATTAAAAGGCGCGTTATAACCTCTACTATAACATTTTCGACTAAAAATAAACACTTCGCGATCTCCATCTCGACGCCATTTTGAAAACAGTGTCAAAATCAAAGCGCATCTGACAGATCGTTTCTATATCGGTGGACTGTGTGAACAGGTGTGACGATCAATGGGCGTACGGCGAATTTTGTTTTTTCGCCTGGCGTTATATTTTGGAATTCGCCTGGCGATATTCGCCAAATGTGAACACCCCATAAAAGACACAAATGATTGACTTTAAAACATAAAATGACTTTTGTCAAAATTGTGGTTTGATGCCTTTGTCCTGAGCAGTCGATATGAAAAAAGGTTGGTGAACCACTTGTAACAACATGCGTGAAGGGAACCAGTCACAAGTTGATGGGATAAAATGATGTGTCAGCCTTATGACATAATTATGTGTCCGCAAAATGATACACTTATTCTGCTTAATAGAGCTAATCTATGAGAGTCACCTATATCCTACGTTTCGTGCGACTACACCCATTTTAATAATTAAACTTTTCAAGAATTTCACAATTATATTAATATATTCATGCACCTGATACTTCAAGAAATACATTATATATTAAATTTGTGATGTAGCCGCAAAGAAGTTAATTACAAAGAATACAGCAGAATAAGACTAGGACAATTTTTGCAATGCAATCAGATCATTCCTTTTATACTTACTTTTTCATCATTATGGCAATAAGAGTTAACAATATTTATAGTTCTGTGATGAAATCTTGGATACAAATAATCTGTCCAAGTTCCGACTTTAGAAGACAAATCTATTTCATTCAAAGGCTCTGTCAAATTACTATCCACATGCTTCTGGTAATCGCTTTTTTCTTGAGGTGTTTCCTTAATTATTTCTGTTTTATCCCAATCGGTTAAATCCTCTGTGTTTTCTACTTCCAGGCCACCTTGCTCCGGTAATGACTTCAAACTGTATTTTAAGTCTGCTAATAATAACCTGGGTGTGTAGGTCACTTTGCCATCTATTGTCAAACCTTCTCTGTATAAAATATCGTGTTGTATTTCTGTTTTCTTGGTGCCAGTATAATCAAAACTGAGCTCCTCTATATTCCAGAAGTGACTGCCAACATAATTAGAATAATGTCCAAACTGTAAGGTTATTATTTCACGGACGTTAGCCATAATTAGCCAAATAACTATAATTTATTATTTAAAACAAAATAATAACTCCTGTCATGAAACAAACACAAATTAATTAAGGGCTGGGTTCACGATGGCATAAAATATCGCTCGACGTCGAGTGACAAGGGCAGCGTTCATACAGTCGCCGAGTGATTACTAGACGACGCTCCGATCGTTCACGAAGCCGGAGCGAGTCACCCGACGACTCGCACTGTCGCGTTCAGGCACGTCGTCGGGTGACAACCGAACAACCGAAATCATAGCTAGGTGATTATCGCTCTGACAGTTAGTTGACGTTTGAGTGATGGCGGTTGTCAAAACAATTGCGAAGTTAATCGTAATTATGGTGTATTCTTGTCGTATACAATTTTTCAAAATAGAAAATCATATTTTTTAGTTCAAGAAGCGAAATGGAAGAGAAATTAAAATAGTTAGTGCAGATTTTTCAGATCGCGAATGAATCTTACGAAAATGGCGCCATTACAGTGACATTTGGATCATAAAAACGCTCAAAGTTGTTCACGATATCCGGGGTGACATTCGCCACTCACTGCAACTTCATGGTCGCTCAGGTCACTCGACGTCAAGCGATATTTATGATATCGTGAACCCAGCCCTGAGCGACCATGGGCAGCGTTCATACAGTCGTCGAGTGATCACTTTAATTACTCGAATTACTCGACTCGACGACTGTAGAAATTTTAATGTTTGAGCAATTGTAGAAATTTAAGCAAGTCAATATTCGCTATTCGCATTCGCGAATGTCGGGTACAAATATTCGCATTCGCGAATATCCAAAATCACACATTCGTAATATCACTAGTTACTAGTTTAAAAACAGGATGGAAAGCAATAAAAAAAACAAGACCGGCCCAATGGTCAATCTGTCAAATCGCGAAATCTCGCTCTATCAAATCACAGGCGTGCGTTCAGGGGCACACATTGGAGTGTCCATTGTGCCCTGTCACATGCACTATGGAGGATATTTTTTTGGCGCATCTCCACCTGCTGTGCGTTTTGCACAGTACTGGAGATCAGTTTGATTGGTTTTTTCCACAGAATTCCATACAAAACCTAGAACCCTGACTCATTTATAAAAGTGAGGCAAAAAATCTATGAATTTTTGACAGAACGCTTGGCGAAAGCGTGTGGTGTTTCCTACATTTTATGAAGTATTTCTCGCATTTTTATTAAAATATTTCATTTTTACATTTATAAAAACGTAATTGGACATTTTTTGAAGTTCTTGTCGACGTTTTAAGCGATTTACCATACTTCTTTTCGCCAACCGATCTGTCAAAAGTGCCGAAAAATGGTGCCTCACTTTATTACAATGAAAATACATACGAGTACTCCATCTAGGTATTATATATAAATATCTTTGTTTTTTTCTGGGTTTTGACACGATAAATAAATAAGGAGCACATAAATATCGCTTGACGTCTAGTCACCTGAGCGACCACGAAGTTGCAGTGAGTGGCGAATGTCACCCCGGATAATCGTAAACAACTTTGAGCGTTTTTATGACCCAAATGTCATCGTGATGGCGCCATTTTCGTATTCATTCGCGGTAGTGCGTCGTGCTTTACTTGATTACGGTTTTAATTTGAATAGTTGAATTGGCTTTGTTTTAGGAATGGTTTAAGGATAATGCATATTTAAACATAGCGTAAAAATAAATTACTTACTAAAATCTGCACTAACTATTTTAATTTCTCTTCCATTTCACTTCTTGAACTAAAAAAATATGATTTTCTATTTTGACAAATTGTATACGACAAGAATACACCATGATTACGATTAACTTGGCAATTGTTTTGACAACCGCCATCACTCAAACGTCAAGGTAACTGTCAGAGCGATAATCACCTTGCTATGATTTTTGTTGTCCGGTTCTTTTACCCGACGTCATCCTGAACGCAACAGTGGGGGTCGTCGGGTGACTCGCTCCGGGCGCGTGAATGGCCGAGCGTCGTCGAGTGATCACTCGACGACTGTATGAACGCTGCCCTTTTTCTACGGATCAACATTATCTGTCACTGTCATGTTATCATTGTATCTATGGATCTACCATTCTTAAAAAAATGACATTTCGGAGGATGGGCAAGGGCTCAGCATAAAGTGTATTGTTATTGTGTTGTGTTAAGGCTAACTAGCACGAAGATTGCGGAAAAATCTTCGAGTTGTGTAGTTAATCTGTTTAATTACAATGTTATCGCTGTTATCAGTGTGATTGATTAGAAGCAGTTTTTTGTTGCTTTTCATGTTTATAATTAAGTGTAATAATAATTTATTTCAAAAATATATACATGAATAAGTACAATATTTACACAATTTACAATAACACAATCTTTCGAATAATGTACTTATAAATTTACAATAATATATCGTGTTATTGTAAGCTACAAGTAGTCAACTTTTTTATGGTGTTATACGTTTTTTCTTATAACTTTGATTCTTCATTTTAGATAATTAATTTTTTTTTTTTTTTTTTTTGTGGGCGTTCCACCCAACAGAGGGTGATTTTGCCCATTTAGATAATTAATACTCTTTTTGTTTTACAATCATACTTAGCGGTAATTACGTGTTTATAAAATCATGGATAACTCTTTAACCAAGAAAAGATTAAAAACTGTAAGTAGCCTATCTTCATTTAAAATCTAATTATCATTTATAAATATAATTCTTAAGTTTCTTATATGAGATAGTATAATATGCTTCTTTTGAGTCTAGCCTCATTGCCTTTGATAATATTATATTTGATTGGTTCTCTTCTGTTAACTGTCCATCTATGTATAGATATATGTCTATATCCCTCTGTGATTGTATGCATTTCTATCTGATAAGGAAAGTATTTGGGTTCAAAGTAAGAAATGTATAATGTATTTAGATAGCCTAATATAGTCTGTTTGGTTTATTTGTTTTTACATGCCATTTTTTGCCATGTTTTTACATGACTCACTAGTGCCAGCGTGGTGTGAAAACATAAAATCCTCCTGAAAGGGACATCCCTCCTAACCCTACTCTCCACCAAGGTTTTGGCCGGTCGGCCCTTCAGGCCTGTGCAATAACCCACCCGTGAGAACAACTTTGGTTTGAATGTATGGATAAATAGGAGTTAACGACTCCCATCTCACTTCTCAGTACCACATACAAACTGCTTGAGCGAGTACTTCTAAGCAGCATATCAGCTGTTATAGATCCCAAACTACCAAAAGAAGAAGCAGGATTTATACCTGGACGTAGATGTAGTGACCAAGTATTAGCTTCCCAAAAGTGGGATATCCAGTGTTCTCTTCGTGCCATATATAATGAAACCTTCAGAATGGGTGACATCATACCCCATCCTTGAATTGAAGATATAATGTTAAATATGCTCTTTTACATCACATTCATGTATTAATCGATGACAAAACTTTTATTATCATCCCAACTAGCAAAGTAGTCCTATAACGAAAGCTTATAAGTCTGTCAATACTAATAAAGCTCTTATAAAGGTATTGTTGAAGACTCTTTTACTTATAATAGCATTTCACAAGCCTTTAACATACTTAGGAGCATTAGTTCTTAAATTTCAGTCTTATAGCTCGCTACAAAACTGACGTACCTATAGGATAGTTATAGGACACTGTTACTTATAATAGCATTTCACAAGCCTTAACATACTCAAGAGCATTCGTTCTTATATATCAGTCTTATAAGTCGCTACAAGAGTATGTAATAGGACACTTATAGGAGTTAGTTTCCTATAAGTGCCTGCAGTAAGACTAAATAGTCCTGAGAAAAAATATGATTCTATAGTAGCATTTTGTAAGATAAAAAGGTATTATAACATACTTAACTAGGACTACTATAAGTTTTCGCCGCTTTGGTCTTGGTCAAGACTCTTATAAAACTAATAGTACTTAAAAAGATTGATATAAGAGTATAAATACTTAAAACTACTAGATCAATCACTTTATATGTAAACGTTAGCCATTTTGTCAAGGTAGTTCAATTGATAATAATAATAATAATTTATTTTAATATTTTACTTATTTTATTATTTTTTTTTTTAGAAAATATATATCTGGGTTTTGTTATAAACCCAAATACAACTTTATACACCTTCCACAGTAAGCTAAAAGCTTGTGTCGTGAAAGGGGAGTTAGCCGGCAAATTGCCGGCAATTTAATGTTATATTTAAATTTAATTTAGTTCTCTTGAAAATGTCAAGTTCACTTGAAGAAAGTGCTCGAGTATTAAATCAATGGTGAAAAGTAAACAGTGTTTTTGTTGATATCAAATATGTTTAAAATGTCTTTTTACAATGTGAACACACAAACTCTAGATCATTTAAATTTATTGTAAATCTAATATCGTGTTAAAAATGTGGATTTTAATGTTATTTTGTTAAATAAATGAGATATGTGTGTAATAAAATTAAACTTTATTGCATAATAAGGAGCATACATAATTACCAAGTTATAAAACAATGTGATACAAATAAATGATATAGTGCAATGGGCGAGTTTATCGCAGAAGCGATCACTTCCAACTAACCCATCAATATAATAAATAAAATTAAAATACATACATTTATATGAATATATAGATATTAAAATAAAAATACAGACACAATAACATTTAAAAGATACATATATACCTACATAGTTAAAAAAAATACAACAGGAAGAAACGGTGATGATGACCAACAGAACACACATGAAGGAGGAGGGTTGATGAAAAAGAAAAAAAGAAGGGGGGAGTAAAGCTGCTGAACGTGAATGGACACACAAAAAAGGTGATATAAAACATGAAATCTTATCACAGTTGCGACAGAAGACTAACAACCGTTAATTTCCTTCTTAAAGGTGTGAAAGGAGGTGCAAGTACGGGCCTTTGGCGGAAGCTGGTTCTACAATCTGGCACCGTGGACTGTAAAAGAATCTGTGTAACAACTTGAGTAATGTGATGGAATCGCCAGAAGATAATTGAAAGCTGATCGTAGTGGAAGTCCATGAGAATTCAAAAACTCAAAACTTTCCTTGAGATACAATATAGAGTAGTAGAAGTGTGTGAACGTTTCTGCGTTGAGATATTTTCTTCCATTCAAGACGCTCACGGTACTCAGAAACATGATCATATTTCTTGAGACAAAGTTACAAAGTTGGGTCATAAAGTTTAATACGAGGTGTGTTCAGAATAAAATCGGTATTTATAAATTTTGCGAGTTTGGAGAGTCCGATTGCAAAATATTTTATATTATGTTGGTATACATGCCTCTGAAGTGTGATAACATTTTCAGCTATATTCGTTGTTTACTTTGTCTGTGGCAGCCGCTAAAGTTAGACGTGTTTTAAAAGCTTGGCAATTTTCGTATGTTATAAAAAAAAATGGATCAAACTATTTGTATCAAATTTTGCGTGAAAAATGGAATGAAGTATAACAAAGCGTGTGAAATGTTAACAAAGACCTATGATGAGTCTGTTATGAGCAAAACAAGAGTTTACGAGTGGAATAAGCGCTTCCAAGATGGTCGTGAAGAGGACAACGCCCGGACGCCCCAACACATCAATAACAAAAGTGAAAAAAGTAAAAAAAAAATGGTTAGAAAAGATCGCCGAGTCACAATAAAAAAAATTTGCTGACAATTGTGAGGGTTATGAGCCGGGCGCCCTATAGGCATGCATCGGATCCACTGTTTAGGAAATATGGTATCTTGGATTCCAGGCAAACGTACATCAAAAATGTTGTTACACGTGTTACAGGAGAGCCTGCCCGGGAGAGGCTGCTTGGGTGGACCGGCGTGGTACTCGTTTGGTTACAAGAGGTACTATGTTTGTTCCGCCAGTGAGAACAACCTTGGGACAGCGCTCGGCAAGGTATCTTGCCCCGAGGCTCTACAACTATGTTCCCGAGCAAATAAAGTTGCTCGGTGGGTGGAG
>OX388306.1:19835522-19857068 GCA_947579605.1 Athripsodes cinereus | reverse complement strand
AAAAAATCATAAAAATCGGAAGTGATGGGTTACCTAGGCTTGGTGAAATGACGTGAAATACCCCATTTGGTGTCTTGTTGTTTTTCTTTTTTTCATTTTTTGTATAACTTTTGTAATAAATGACAAACTTGTGGGCTTGGTATTATATAGCAAGGGGTTGGATAGTGAGTGCGGGTTGAGTAGGATAATGCATTGTCTTTGATTTGTGATTGTGTGTATTGTTTCTGTCCATGTGTATTTTCAAATGTTTTGAAATAATGATGAATAAATAAATAAATAAATAAAATATTGGCGTATCGATTGGCCCATGCCGTGAAGGTTTTGGGTATGAAATGCGCGGCAGCAAAATTTGTTCCAAAATTACATTGCTTGTTCGTGAATTTTTGGCCAGAAACAATAATGTTACGATGCCCCAGCCTCCATATTCACCAGGCATGGCTCTGTGTGACTTTTTTATTTCCTTTAATAAAAAAACCTTAATGAGTCGTCGTTTCTTCATATACTTTTATCCATTTTTTTAACAAACGAAAATCGCCGAGCTTCTTACAACACGTCTAACCTTAGCGGCTGCCACAGGCAATAGGCTTGTGTAGTACATGTACTAGGTACTATTAGGAACTAATTCCCAGTACTGTACTAGAATGAACTATTCCGTATCTTATTCGCTCTTAGTTCTTTTAGTTCATTCATTCCCAATCGGACAGAACTAAAGTAATGCCAGTGACGTTCGGCATCTCCGCTCGGCGCCACTCGGTTTATGTCGGAACTTTAAACGAGTGCGAGTGAGATAGTTGATGTGATGATTCTATAAAGGATATAGTGCCTTCTCTTTTGCTTCTAATTAGTTCTTTTCGTTCTTTTAGTTCAGTGACGTCAATGAACTAATAAGAAGCACCAAGTACTGTACAAGTACATTCTAGTAGGTAGTATTCTAATACAGAGTGGTAGATAAATAGATTGGTGTTAGACCTTTTTAGTGTTTTGTTTTGCTATGAACATTGAAAATGGCGCCAATAAGGACGAAAAAGTATCATTACATTATAACTTATATAACGGTGTTGTAAGTTAGTAGACATAAGTTAAAATATTATCCCTTATGAACGTCTCATAAACATATAAAATAATAATGTAGTAGGTACCTACTGTCGATAGCAAAATTATTAAAATTTATTGAAATGAAAATCCAAAGCCTGCAAATTATGAAGGAAAATAAAATATTCTCTGAATTTTCTCTTTGTTAGTTACTAAGTATTGATTTTCATAATCACAAAATTACATAAATGTGCATTTCCTATGTATGTACTCTGTATGCATCCTAAATTCTTATTAGAACATGTACTAATTAGTATAATATGCATCCTGTATTATTATTAGTACATGTACTACATTCATGACTGAATAATTTTGACATGGAAATATTCAGTGAACTAATAGTACTAATAGTACTAGAAGAGCGTACTAGTTCCGTAGGACAATGGTACTAGATCAGATCGCTCCCAAAAATGACCGAGCAAGAACAAGCCTAACAGGCAAAGTAAACAATAAATATAGCTGAAAATTTTATCATACTTCAAGGACATGTATACCAACAAATTAAAAAAAAATGAGAATCGTACACTCCGAACCCCCAAAATTTAAAAGTTACCGATTTTTTCTAAACACACCTCGTATACCACATTTAACCGTGAATGAACTGTTTAGTGTTTTGATATAGGTACATAATATTATTATTAGAAACCGGGAATCCACACCCGTTAACAGAAAATGTCTATTTGTCCAAGGCCATCTCATACTTATCAGTAAGCTCAGTGAATATTTAGTTAAAAAGCAGTCAATTACAAGAAACACAACCATCTTGTAATTGACGCCTAAAATGTAAATTCAAATATCAGTAGGAAGATTAATTTATTTTTTATATTTGTGTATAAATGTTAGCTGGAGCAGAGTGCTTGAGCAATAATAAACCCGCCTTTGGCTTTTTATTTATTTTTTACTTTATTGTTTTATGTTTTGTATGTTAGCCAATAAATAAATATTTGTTTATTAAGATTTCATGACGATCAACCCTAATTTCTTAAAATGGAGGCGAATTATCTAGACTAAAACTGCTTGCTTAAGTACTAATGTACTTATAATGCTTCTATAAAGTACTCGATGAAGAACATGGCAACTATTCATAAAAAGTAATGGAATAAAAAATTTACAACATCTACGCAGTGTGCCATTTTCCAAAGGGCGTTAAGAAATTAATGCAATTGTGGTATATGTTTACAGTAAAAATGACTTCCCCACTTTCCATCAGTGGGTATAATACACTGAATTGATAGATTTATAATTTTGTTCTGCATTCATGTTAATTATTAATAATAAGTAGTTATAGAAAGTGAACTTAAGTTTTTAATATTTATTAAAAACTATACAGCCGGAACAACCAACACAAAACATACTTCTATTCTATCAGTCTATAAAGCATACTTATAAATAATATCTGAGTACTCTACTAGTACGTTATAAACAAGATTGCTCTGTTAAGATTCTTGTGTCAGATACTAATAGGAGCATTTGTGCTTGTAAATGTATAGTTCAAGACCACTATAGGAGCAATTGCGCTTCCTCAAGTATATTATAAGTATATTATTGGACTTGATAACATCCTGCAAGTTGATTATAAGAACGTTATAGAAATAAATGCTCCTATAACTGCGCCCAAATCCAGCTTTATTGCATGCTATAAGTATCTAATAAGTGCAAAAAAAGTAGTCTTATAACTGTTATTAAGTACTGATTTTGCTAGTTGGGATAAGACTATTTCTAAAACTTTCTATTAAATTATTTCTTGAGAATTCCACAACACTAGTTGAAGCACTGTTCATTTAACAGGGTGGTTAACCATTGGAATAGTTTGCCACCTGAGCTGGTTGAATCTTCAAATTTGAACAACTTCAAAAATTTGTATGATTCATTGAAGTTGTGATAATTTTGTTGGGCCTGATAGCTGTTATTGTGACAGTAGTGTTGAGATCAGACATATCAGCTTAGCTGCCTGTCTGATAACGAACTATAATAATAATAAAAATGTTGATTTTTTTTACGAATTGCGCACACATACATGTGGAAAATACTGCCACAAAGGATTAATTTGAATTCTAATAGTGAGCCCTCTAGACTTAACAATTCACCTAGAAAAAAGATGAAAACAAATACGGCAATCTCAAGTATCTTAAACCTTTGCTCCATGATTGATATAAAAATGTTGATAATAGTGCACATACCTCTCTTTCACAACTCGACAATTAAATCAGGTATCATTTTATCGTATTGCATTCGTGAAGTCTACTTAATTATGACTTTTATTTCACATTTATAAAACAACGGCATACTTGAATGTCTTAAGAATTATTTAATTTTGTGAATTATTATTTATTCTGTTTCCTCCAAAGTTGACGTCAACTTCTTTTCTCGCCTGTGCATTGTGGAGATAAAAGGATGTGAAGGTTGTTTTATTTAGGTTTGGCTTAATTTTCCCATCTTAAAATATTCTTCTGCAGTATATCTGATTAATAGATGTTAAAAAGTAAAGGAGCCAATACAGATCCCTGTGGAAGTCCATTCTTGGGATAAAATGTATGGCTGATGTCCTTATCGATATATACGTGATAATACCTATTTTTAAGCATGTTTTCCACCAGTTTTGTAGTGAATGGACATTGGTAGAGGATGTGAAGTTTATCAATAAGTCCTTTTTGCCATACAGTATCATATGCAGCTGATAGATCTAAAAGCTTAACTACTGTCTTTTTCCCGTTCTGGAAGCCTGCTTCAGTGTACAGCTGTATGTAAAATATCAGTAACTTGAGGTGGTGGATGAGAGTCCACTGATTCAGTGTTTCAAATTCCAATAATTTGGCCACTTGGCCAAGAACTATGTCAATAAGGTGTGCTGTTCTCGATGTGCGGTAAAGCATTCACATAAGGAGTGTATGGAAGAAACTGTGCGTGTAAATTGTAGGTCTAGAAATGTATACCATGATCACACGACCTTTGCTAAGGATTGTCCCGCGAGACTGTGGATGGATAAACGTGCCAGGACTCAAGTTGACCACCCAAATTTCTGTTAAAATCGGAGCATGGGTTGCTCAGAGCCATAAGATAAATATTGTTTATGCTAACTTGCGTAGTATGAGAAACAAAGTACCTAGGTACATGAAATAGATATAATGATTAAGGAGTATTCTGGCGTTGACATCTTGATCTTCACTGAAACATGGCTATACACAAAAATGTATGTATTTGTTTTTATATTGATGGATATACTGCAATATTTAATTGTAGAAATAATGTATTGAGAGTTGGTGGTACAGCTGTATATGTTAAAAACAATCTAGCTTACAAACTCATACATACATCTGATATGTACAACATCACTATTGTTGATGTTATTCTTGAGAGATATAAAATAAGGATATGTGCATTCTATAGATTGCCAATGTATGATCCAGTTAAGGAATTCATAGATGACATTGAGAACATATTGACGAGTAATAAAAAAATGATTTTAATTTGGTGATGCAAATATTGATTTGTTGAATGAAGGTGATGTCAATACATGTATACCTACGTACAGATGATTCTGGGCACAAATACGTCCACTGTGTAATACATATTTTGCTTTATAACTAGTATATTTTTATAAATGTCTATGTTGTTTATACATTACACATTTTCATCTCATGCTTTCACTAAAATAACCATAAACAAGCTTTGTAGCATTATTTGAGCTTGTAAAATGTATAAAAATATACTTATAAGATATTTACTGGAAGAACAAATAAACACCTCATGTAAATCTTAGGACAAACTCATAAAATCATTGTATCATAAACATCAATGTGGATATTTTATTCATCATTAGAATTTCCCGATAAAGTTTGGGAGGGCAAATACATATCAAATTGCACAGAAGTGAATGTCAATGTTTCCTTCTAAACTGTATTTTTAGTTTATGGCCTATCGGTTTCAGAGACTTGTTTTGTGCTTTTAAACAGTCATTAAGTACATCTTCTGTTATACTCCGTAAAATCCCTTTTATTGCTACCAGGGGCTGTTTCTTTTTGCCATCTCGCACTGTGATGGAATCTTCCGCTGCATTCACCATTTTTTCTTTAATTATACCTCTGTCTTCCCGAGTGAGACACATTTTTTTACTGTTCAAGATGTGTCGTATGCTCGACACTCCCACTCCCAGTGATTTGACATTTATATTTATTTTCATGAAACCCTCCGGGTGACTGCTCATTTAGATGGATCACCTGACTCAACATATTAAAGTATGGGAAAAGTGGGATCCAAGTGGATAACTGCTCTTCCCCTAGAAGTCAGACTAACATCATATTCATAGTTTATTCGCATATATTACTATTGAGATAATTTGTATATTCTGATATGCCAATAAATAATTTTATTGTATAGTGCACTACAAGTTCATCCAAATGTTGTGTCTTTGTGTCTGTTCTGTACTATGTGCTAAGCGCAATTAAATTTTGAATATAGGAAAAGAAAATGAACCATGCAAATTGTATAGGTAGGTCCTAGTACCAAATCCTACTACCCACTGAATGTAAAGCTTCTTTGGGATGTGCCAACTCTTTCAGTTATTTCCTCATCTTTGTATTGATCGTTGTTTTTCAGTGGTAATGCACGAGTAGTTTTATTCATTTTATTTCATTGTTTTTTATCGACTGTCCTTGATGTGTCCATTGGGCCGTGTCTAATATGCGCTGATATAGTAGGTACCTATGGATTGTGTAAATACTTATACATCCAAGGTATTATTTTTGCTGTTTTGAGATATTTTTTTTTATCAGTTGATTTTATTATAATCCTATTTCCGTAAAATGAACGTTTACAATAAAATTATCATGCGAAGTATCTATAATAAATAATATTATGTACTTATATACACCTACCAATTTCTATATATTATTATTAAGCTTGTTCTATGCATCATTGACTTTTATAGTTGTTATTTAATTTTAGTCATTTTTCATTATTTGAAACAGGATATTATCAATTATTTTTTGTCACAATAATAAATACCTATAAGTAGTATATCCATCTAAGCAGCCTAGCTGTAGGTAATAATATTTTCAAGGATACACATTTGGGAGCAAACATTGTCAGGCTTTGAGGCCCTTTGCTTTTGTAATCGAGAGCACAGAGGGTGTTTATATTAGATACTTAATTACTATTATTTAAAAGGCATTTTATCTGAGAAGACACATTTACAAAGTTAATCTTTTGAATCAATACACCCTCTACTGGGTTAATTCACGTCATTTCACCAAGCCTAGGTAACCCATCACTTCCGATTTTTATGATTTTTTATTTACAAGTTGCTATGACCAAGTTATGAAACCATGTCAATTTTTTTTAGTCTAGGTCAAATACTTTCCAAGTTATCGGGGTTCAAAGTTTACCTGCGAGGTCCATTTTTGTCAACATCGACGTTATGCCATTCAAGAGAAAAAAATCATAGCTCAGTTAATCCTTAATATTTTCTTGTGATATTTTTACCATTTATTCTGTGATATGTACTAATGATATAAAAAAAATATTTTGATGTGATATGTTGTGTTGAAAAAAAATTTTTAATATTATTCGCAAATTTTGAGGTTAGAAAACATGACTTTTTCAAAGTTAAATATGAAGGAGAGGCAGTATGGTTACCAAAGGCTAATTCCTGTTTAAAACAACCAGACCATGTTGCTCAATGTCTTAGATTTTTTTTATACATTGCCTGTTAATTGCCTGATATTTTGAGACTTTCAAACAAATATTATTTTATTTACTCTCGAAATTTTTTTTTTGGCGGCTATTTTTCTAACTTGCCGTGGGTGATTTTTAATGAAAATAGATCTTTAGAAAAATTATTGTATCTTTCTTATTTATTAACATATCGAGATAATTTTAAAAAATATATTTTAAGTACAAAATTTTCTAGTTTAAAAAATATTTTTCATCATCGATATCTATCGAAAAATTTACTAAATTTGCTTCAAATTTACAATCCTAAAATTGAAAATTTCATTATTTCAGAATGAAAACAACAAATATCATCATTGATATTTTTTATTTACAGAGATATTTTATGTCACTATCCTCAGAAGCAATGCAGATGAATTTAAGATAGTCCTTCTTTTTCTATAACTGGTCGAACTTTGTACTTATGTGAAAAAATGCAAATTTTGGAACCAAATATCTGAAAAGACTGAATGTTTTCTTTTGAAAATTCTATTAAACATTTACCGTATTCTTATTGATAAGTGGCAGGAATTATATGAGTGATATCGGAGCGGTTTTTGGGATATAGAGTTTTTCCCGCGGACCGTTTTTGTAAAAAGCAATCAATACAAAATTCGTAATATTTTTTTTTGTAACAGTATATTGAGTAATAATGAGACTATATTTTGGTATATATTGATATTTTATTATATATTTTAATAAATACCAAAAATCCATCTCAAGGTCATTAAATTTTTTATGAAAAGTGATTTTTACACGATTTTTTTAAATATATAAAAGTAAGAATCACCATTGATTTTTTTCTCTAAATAAATAGGTACTTTATAGTACTCTCAGATAAAGAAATATATGAATCTCCAAAAGTAAGGCTATTTTTTTATAATTAAAATAATGACATCCCTTCGACCCAAAAGTCTATATTTTAAGACTATATATCTAAAAACCGATTTTTTTTTTGGCTATCATTTAAACGATCAGCATAATATTGAACTTATGTTCAGCAGAAAAATGTATTCTGCCGACAAATATATCATGTTGATAATGATATCCTACTTATGCGCAGCGAAAATATTATATTTCTATTGCAAATAATACGATATTGTGAAATGATTATTTGTCCGGCAAAATAATTATTTGTCCAGTAAAATAAATAAATGACTGGCAAACCGTGAGCTACTTTTAATTAAACTTGTGTAAGCTAAATGTTTAATCTTGTTCAAATAATAAAAATCTTTGTTTGTCAAGCATGAAATGAATGCAACTTGTCTGCTGTACTTTCTGTTGGAAGTGGAAAAAAACTGGAAAACCCTGTCAAATGATTTTATATGTAGCATCTGAATGAACGACATTAGCGTTTTTGGACATTTTACTTAGATATTTCGTTGATATAGCACAGCGGAAACTGGGATTATTTTCGTAGTCATCATTAATTTGGTAAGAAAACACAAAAACTTCGTGTGGATCCGAAGGTAGATCAGTGTGTGAAAAATATTGTTTATCAATTAATATTCTGCCGCTCAAATAACAATTCTGCCGAATGGATTAATAGCCGAACAAATAATTAGTTCCCTTTTTTTCATGAAAATTTGAAAATAGCATTAACTTATTACAGTTAATAAACAACAAAAATTATTTTTACATAGTCCAAGTGGTTTAAAAAATATGGTTTTTTGAAATTTCCATACAAAATGAATAGGCACTATAGGGGAAACGTGAGCCATACTGGGCTTGATATCGATGAACAAAAATATTTTTTAAACTAGAAAATTTTGTACTTAAAATATATTTTTTAAAATTATCTCGATATGTTAATAAATAAAAAGATACAATAATTTTTCTAAAGATCTATTTTCATTAAAAATCACCCACGGCACGATAAAAAATTGGCCGCAAAAAAAAAAATTCGAGAGTAAAAAATAATAATACTTGCTTGAAAGTCTCAACATATCAGGCAATTAACAGGCAAATTAAATAAAAAAATCAAAAACATCGAACAACGATTTTTTTCATTTTTTGGTTGTTTTTGTTTGGATTGATACAAAATTGTTTTTCTTTATAAGTGTACCTCAAAGATCAATCTATGTAACAGGTTATGAAAGAAAATTTGTGGTTTTTTGCTTGCCTGAGCCGCAATTCGCCTGTTTTACACCCTCACTTTTCAGTACAATGCACATCATCGGAGATAGTGTAATTGGACTCGTAAATCTATTTATGTCTACATAAAAAGCTACACTCTTTACATTTATTGGATATACACCATTACATCACTTTTTATAAATGATAAAACTTACAGATGTCCTCTCTGCGACAATTATTGAGATATTTTCAGACATTTCAGATTCAAAACACCAAACTTGATTTACGATCAACAGAAACCCAAATTCTTGTTTTAACACACAACTTGATACCTATATATTAAATAATTACTTATGTTGTGAAGATAGAGTAGATTGGCTGCCATATTTGAACCATGGACTTTCCACTCGAAGACCGATATCTTTCCATTAGGGAATCAGAATGGGTTGCCGATTCATTGTAGTGTGATGGATAAATATTACTGCAATTGTGTTTTATAATTTTGTGACTTTTACAAAACACTTAAAAGTATTAAAAAAATATATTATGTCCTTATAGTACGAGTGTATTGTATATGAAATGTCGAAACTGTGTTAGACAATGAATCTTGTGCTGTGCCTTAATCAAACTTATTTGAGACATGATGCATATACGAGATTCAACTTTTTTTAAGCTTTGAAATATTACTTTATTTTTTATAACATGTATGGACAATTGGCTTGGGTCGAGCTAGTCCCAAATTAAGGTATGAATCTTGTATTATGGATACCTACCAACTAAAGGGTACTAAGCAATCAAGAAATACATTTTATGAATTAAATTAAAAAAAAAAATAACTGGATCAAAGACCAATGCATCATAAAATATAACATTGCTTTCTACGAGAACATACATCCAAAGCGTGCGCTTAATAATAATAATAATAAAGACAATTTATATTTGGTGCCTTTTGATGATCCGATAAGATGCAACGAGGGGGATAATAAATAAAATACGAATCATCAGAATTTCTCTACACTAAACATTCAATTAAAAATGTGTAACAGGTATCTACGCTTGGCTGCGAATTTTTTTTTTTTTTTTTTCAATTCACACAGACCGAGCTAGTCCCAAACTAAGATATGAATCTTGTATTATGGGTATCAAGTACATATTTGTTATGTATAAATTTTTCTATGCTTTTAACTGAAACGAAGTTTAAACAAAACATTTTTTACAGGTATGTGGCGCTTTTTGCATGTATGCCAACGAACCAATTCTTTTAATGGTATTACATACATTGAAATATAATAATAAATACAACTATGATCATCAACAATATCTTTTTCATTGTACTCAGCACTTGTCCACCCTTGAGGATCTGGTCAACTTGATCTAGCCATTTGATCCTCTCTCAGTCTTGTATACTTTTTTATTCATTCTATCATCTTTTATTTTTTCTATATGCTCTTTATTTATCTTGGTTATTACATCAGATTTTATTACAGATTCTCCTCTTTTACTTTATAGTATCTCACACTTTTATCATGTTTTCTTCTCAACGATCTCGTTTCTACTGGATTTAATTATGTCGCTTTCATCCGTCAATGTCTAAGCCTCTCTTGCATATCAATGTTGGCACTAAGATAGCCGCATAATATTCATACATAATGTGGTGCAGATAGGCCAGATTAATTTTGTTTTGCATTTAGGTAGAATATTAAGCAAACTTTACTTTTTCCCTCGCGATAATCTACACCAGGCGTCGGCAACCTATGGCACGCGTGCCAGGCTTGGCACGCGATGGGGTTCTGAATGGCACTCTACAAAGTAATCAGGGAAATCGCGAAAATATCGAGACTAAGTGATTTTTAAATAAGAGAAAATGTTTAATTATAATTATTTATCGCGCTTGCAAATAAATCGACCATAGACAAAGATGAACTTAAAACCTACGTTGAAGCACTTAAAGATGAATTTTCCAGAAGATGCAAAAGACTTTGAAGCTCATGTGCCTATATTTTCCTTCCTCATAAAACCAGATTTAATAGATCCATTAATAATTCCGTTTGATTTTTCAATTTTTGAGTGGATGAATGTTGATAATTTTGAAATGGAACTTATCGAACTAATATCTTCAGAATTATGGAAAACAAAATTTAAGGAATTACGAAAAAATCTGGAAGATGACTCTATGGAAAAATCGACTGCTATATTAAATTGTTGGATGTCATTGCCGGAAAGATTTAATTGTTTAAAGAAAATTGCATGTGCTCTCCTTTCCGCTTTTGGTTCCACATATCTCTGTGAACAAATTTTTTCTCACATGAAACATATTTTGAGTCCACAAAGAAGTCGTTTAACAACTGAACATTCAGAATCTTGTGTGAAATTAAAAGTCACAAATTATACCCCTGGTATTGAAATATTAAGCAAAAATGTGCAGGGACAAGGTTCGCATAATTTTTTTTTAATTTATGTTAGAATTTTATGTTATTTTTTTAATAATATGTTTAAAAGATAAATTTGGTATAAAATTCTTCTCCTCTAGAACCCCATTATATAATTTAGAATTAAGGCGGCACCCTGGATCATATTGGTAGAGTGGCTTGGCACCAGAGATGTGCAAAATACTTTCAAAAAAGTATTTAAATACAAAATACAAATACTTTTGAATTTTTGTATTTCAAATACAAAATACTAAATACTTTTTCAAAATGGTATTTAAATACAAAATACAAAATACGTATTTTCAAAATACTTTTTTAAAATACCTTTTTAAAATACTTTTTACAAATAGTCGAACAAGGTTTAAGACAAAAGTATTTAATATTTTTAAACCATTGATGAATGAAAAAGAAATAAAAAACTGGACATAAGTATACATAAATGGAGAAAGGGTTGACATGATTCGATATAGCATTGCTTGCAGACAATTGATGAATGAAAAACTGGACAAGAGTAGACATAAATGAAGAAAGGGTTGACATGATTCGATATAGCATTGCTTGCAGACAATGAGGATGAGCCTTAGGAAGAACTGTCAAAATAGAAAAAAAATTAATTAATTCATGACAAAATGTACGGTTGTTAGAAGAGATAAGCCGAAAATTGTCATAAATGGATTGAGTATCATCAAGCAGGTAAGAGAATTCCTGACTTGGGCTGCAAAATAAATCAGAATGGATAATCCAAATCTGAAATCGTATGGACTACTGTAACATCATATTATATACAGGACTGCTCCAGACTCTTCCTTATCGTCTTCAGATGGTTTTTAACCCTTAGCAGGAATCGCTATTTTAGGCAACGTAACTGGAATCGGGGGTCAAAAATGACCCCAACAGAGTTGTTAGGTATCATATTCACACCATCAACATATTTTTAATTTTTCGTTTAATTTATTAATAAACAACTTATTAACTAAACTATTAACAATTTTTATTACACATTTTACCATAAACTATATAGTTTTTAGCAAAATCAACTTCTGTCTAATTATTTTGACAGTATCAAAAACTACAGAAGCTTTTATTCATTAAATAAATAAAAATAACATAAAAACATTTACTTTTATCGCTTTCTTATATGAACATTTAACAAAAAAACAGGAACTTCTCTTGAGATCAACTCAAACAAAAAAAAAAAACAACCTAAAACAAAATTCCTCTTATAAGTCTTACATTTGGTAGGTACATGTGATATTTTCACTATGTTTTTATATATAAAAAGTAAGCACTTGCTACACTTTAGGGAACCTTTCAGGTTCTTTTTACGATGACATAAATAACACCTTACTCTCTTACGGTTGTTTGTTTGAGTGGCATTAGTAGTGGTCTTCTTCTACTTGATGTTCTTAAAAAAAAAATACCATTCTTGTTTTTAGGTCTAACAAAATAAAAAAATATGTTGTTTTGTACAAAAGGCATGACTAATTCGATGCCAAATTTTTTTTTATATATTTAGTTCTCTTTAGACGCTTTTCTGGCTTTCACGCCTTCCAAAAAACGTAACAAAAATACAACTATTCCCGGACTCGGGGGTCATTTTTGACCCCACATGTGTAAATACCTCCACTTCTAGAAATATTAGAGCGACGCAAGTTCGTCACCAGTTGCACCCCATGACGTTATGAGATTACGTAAGCGCCCAAGATTGCAGGGCCTAAGTCTTCAAAGTTATTACTTAGAATTGTGTCGTTGGGGTCATTTTTGACCCCCGATTCCAGCTAAGGGTTAATGTTGCCTCCGGATCATTTACAGAGAGAATAAGAGCTGCCACATAACTTCACTACTAAGAAGTCTGCACTAACTGAGAGTCCTAGAGATACTGGTGTTTAAACTGTGTCTCACTGTCCACAAGGCAGCACACCACCCACTGAGCTGTTCCGCTGACGAAAATGTGTGGCGAAGGCTGTGCTCAGTTTCTTAAACTCGTTGAACTCAAAAGGGCAAATACCTCTAAATTTGCAGAAAGAAGAAACAAAGTCGCAGCGTCATCTGCCTGGAATAGATTGCCTTCAGACAAAATTGAAAATGCTACCATTCAGGAGAAATCACAGCGCCCTTGAAATGGCCATGGATCATTAAACGGCGTCATGTATTCAATCATCATTATTATGTGTGTATATCTCAAACATGGAGTACTCTAATGGAAACGTTGTATTTGTAATTCAACAAATTGGCAAAAAAAGCTTGCGTACGCGCATATCAATTAATGGCAGAATTTTGTTTCAAACAATAAAAAGGTATTTTGTAAAAGTATTTTGTGTAAAATACAAAATACTCAAAAAAAGTATTTCAAATAAAATACAAAATACTTTTTACAAAAAGGTATTTGAAATACAAAATACAAATACGTATTTTGTATTTTGTATTTGTATTTTAAATACTTTTATTTCAAATACGTCACATCTCTGCTTGGCACACCACAGCTAAAAGGTTGCCGACCCCTGATCTACACCATGCTGAATAAAATAATTCGTTAGTTACTTGAGTGAAATTTGACTTCACATGTTTCATTGTAGAACGTATCTTTCCATGTATACTCGTAGGTAACCAAATGGTCTGTTGGTAAAAAATGAATCAATTTATATTGTGCAATTTATTTTCCATAATGCATAAAATATTAGTAGTTACTATGTGTCCATTGCGTATTTTAGGTAAATTCTGGTAAAATTGTGAAGGAAGGCAGGACGCAGACAATTATTGTACATAGCCCCTTCCTTGTGTGGTAGAGGTATCTTACGGATCAGTAACAGCACCAGCACAACCACCAGATTGTTTATATAAGCGAGTGTCTGCTTTTTGTATGTTACTCGAGTACAGTGAGTTGATTGTATCGTAACATCGCGCTCTGTACAACTAGTCAGAGGTATACGGTTCTCCGTAAATAATTACTCGCAGTGTTCGTGATCGGTAATCAAGTTGAAACATAATAATAATATTATCTATAAAACTTGAATATTTTATATCCGTTTCTAAATTAAAATTATCGAATTAAACGGTATTTATGTGTGACAAATTTTATCAGATCGATTTAGGTATCTATTGTAAACAGTGCAAGTAGGAGAGTACACACATAATTATTAGGTATATTATGTATGTATGTTGTAGGTACCTACTGTTAGTATTAGGTGTTGTTGTGTATTACGAGATCGTCTTACTTTCATTGTGAATGCGTCGCGTAAGATGCGGTAGGTACTTTCTTTTCTTCGTATGCAGAGTGTAACGCAACACAGCCTTAGACTTCCACTATTAAGCCAGCTGTATCATTGTGTTCGCTGTTGTTTATATTATTAAACCTATATGTATTTATTATATTAATTCTGAATAAACATTCTTCTCTCTGCCTAGAAAGTGAAATTAATGCGCTATTACTCTCTACATTGGTCAAAAATATTTTACTCAACATTCTATAAACTTCGTATTACTGCCATTTCATTTTCGTATGCTTAGTAACATTATCTTCTAAGTACATATTTGTAAACAAATAATAATCAATATGAGTATTGCGAAGAGGCACCAAAAGTTATTGGAAAAGATCGAATCTATTAAGAACCAGGACTTTGGTTCCAAATACAATGTAAGTTTCTCATTCATTCTTCTTTTCTATGTACACTAACATAACATCACGTATATTATAGTATCTAAGTTAATACAACTTATATAGGAATGTGTAACATTCATTAAAAATAGAAAATAAAAAAATTCTCTTAGGTGACTTCTTTTCAAGTTTGTATGTGTTTAAGCAAATAGGTAGGTGCAAACAACACATGGGTATACTTTGGTGCTATGTAGACCTGTACATATATTTTCATCACATTATGTATTTTGTTGTACACATTTTGTCGCTGGGAAATAATAAAAATAGAGATTTGATCTAATCCCTGAGGGATAATATGATCAATTAATGAAAGATATTAAAATAACAACTGTGTATGATTTCCCTGAAGAAAGTAAGTGATTTGATCAAATTATTTAACTGTTTTAGTGAAAATTTGAAATAATATTGTTTTCATTAAAATCATTATTAAAGTAAACCGTGCAAACACATTTTAGTAAAGCGTGCATTATTAAATACAGTGTATTGGTATTTGATAATGAATGGTCGATTTAGTACATGTTCAAAAAAAAAAGCTTCGAGATACCATAGTTATTTCTGCCTAAAAATTCTGGAGCTTCAGTCTCCAAAACAAGGAACTTCCAATCCTTTTTCCTCGTCATAATTTTGAGTCGAAAAGTTTGTGTAAAAATACTAATATATACCTATTATAACATAACTACATACTATAATTATGTAGATACAATTATTGAGTATTGTTATGTCACCAGATAAATACATAATTATTGTGCATTATATAATAGCTAGGTTTAAAATTGCATGTAGATAAAGGTAGAAATATTTACCAATATCAGGTGATATGCTGTGAATTCAATGTACCTACATACCTGTGTAGGTATTTATTTAGTTTAAATTATTATAATACAGTATGTATAAATATATAGGTATACGAGTATATAGGTAGTACCATAAGGACACAAGAGACCCGTGCCTAGGGTCCCCGAATTTACGGCGTCCCGAAAAATAAAAAGAGCTCCCCCAATTCTGAGAAATACCAAATCTGTAATACATTTTAGAACAAAACTGATGAGATCATCAAACATTGTAAATTCCTATACCTTTTCTGAAATTCATCGACGAGCGGGTGGAAAGTTTTAGCGTAAACCAAATTATTAAATCGAGAGGCTGAGAATTATCTGCGCCATCCGAGGTGCCGTACTGCTACTGTGCCCATCAGAGCCTCCAACATGTTGAAAAACGTCCCCGTATGCTACAAATTCTGTTTGTTATTGTGCAAACTCAGATTTACAGTATGCATACCCACCTATAAATGTCGTGGGAATCTGGAAGACCTTACGATGTGTAATTGAATCTAAGGAATAACACATAAATACGTGGTTTCATTTTACATTGATAAATCGCGGTGGAGTTCCCCCCAAACAATAGGTACTCAATAACCTACTCTTTTTTCTACGCTTTCAAGTGTCTGAAGAGGCAACATCACCTATAAGACAAACAACTCCCATTTTGAATGTTTTTTTTATTGGCACGGAGAGGACAATTTGCATGTTAATTACATGCAGTTAGACCGCTGGTTATCCCACTTGTGGGATGTGCCGCGATGGTGTAGCGCAGTAGGTACATTTTTTATGATGAAAGTAATATTTATGTATAGAGAGTGTAGAGTGGGTGTATGGAACATAAGGGGAGGAATGGATGGAAAGATGAAAGAACTGATTGATGTAGTGAATGAAAAAATCTAGATATTGTGTGTCTAAGTGAAACTAAAAAGAAAGGTAATGGATTATGTGAGCGCGATGGTATGATAGAAATTTGGTCTGGAGTGCCTGAAGAACAGCATGCGTGTCAAGGAGTAGGAGTAATTCTAGGAAGGAGAGTGGCAGAATGTATGAATGGATATGAGTGTGTAAGCCCAAGACTAATTTGGATTCGTCTCAAAGTAGGGTTAACTAGACTACTCCTGATTGCAGGTTATGGTCCTGGAAACGATGCAAGAGAAGAGGAGAAGGATGTGTTCTGGGATGGTTTAAAAAAGATAGCAGAATCTAAGAAAGACAATGAAAGGATTTTACTCGCTGGAGATTTTAATGGATGGGTTGGAGTGAGAAGAAGAGACTATGAAAGCGTGTTAGGTGATCACGGCAATGGAAGAGTGAATTATAGTGGAAGAAGACTGCTAGAGGTATGCATGGAATGGGATCTTTTTGTATCCAATACATTTTTTGAACACAAAGATATCCATTTGTTTACTTGGGAGAGAGGGTGTGAGAGATCCTTAATCGATTATGTATGTGTTGACTCAAATCTTCGGAAGGCCACCATTGATACACGTGTGTATAGGGGCGCTGAGCTGGAAACAGACAATTTTCTTGTGGTTTCAAGAATATGCTTGTTCTCTGGCTGGCGGTCTAAAACACATAAAGATCAGAATGCTAAGAGGATAAAAGTCGAAAAGTTGAACGAGATAGAGTGTAGGGAAAAGTATGAAAGAGAAACATGTATGAAATTTGATGCAAATGAAGATAATGATTTGAATGTAGATGAGAGATGGAGTGTGATGAAACAAGTGCTAGTAGACTGTGCAAAAGATATCTGTAGAGAAACTGTGATTGGACGGAAAAAAGGCGATGCATGGTGGGATGATGATGTTAAAGACGCAGTTATGAAAAAGAAGAATGCATGGAAGGGTGTGCTAGCCTCACGTAATCTAGACCAAGGAAAAATTGAGAGTGCTAGAGAAGTGTACAAGGAATGTAAGAAAGCTGTAAAGGAACTGATAAAGGAAAAAAAGAAATTAGTAGATGAGGCAGAGTGTAAGAAATTGTCTGATAATGTGAAAGAAAATATGAAAATGTTTTGGAAAGAAGTTAAGCGTAAAAGAAGCAACAATGAGGTGAATATTGAAGAGAGACCCACCTCCACCCGGATATCTCAGGAGTTGTGAACTCCTATTTATCCGCATAATTAAACTAAATTTGTCCTCACGGGCGGGCCATTGGGCAGTCCTGAAGGTCCAACCGGCCAAAACCGCCATCGTGGGAATCTTTTAAGCAACACTCTCTCTTCAATGTCCCTTTTGAAAGATGTTTATTTAATAAAATATAAAATAATAACAATGTAGTAAAAAAAAATAAGAATACATAGAACAGGACAAGAATAACACAAGTAATAAAACAGAAATAATATCGAATAAATGAATTATGTGTACAGATTGGTAGTAACAGAAGGCCGAGGTGAGGTGTCCAGAAACATGTTAATTGGCGTTCCGAGGGCGCGAGCCCGAGAGCCACCAGTGCCTGAATGGTGTGAAAACATTAAACCCTCCCAAAAGGGACATACCTCCCAAACCTACTCTCCACCAAGGGAGACAGGACGACACAACGAAAACACGAGTTCGCTATCGCGCCAACGCCGCAATGGGCAAAACCAACCCTAAGACCCTTCCACGTCAGGCGGGGGTAAACCCGGCTGACGCAAAAGCTCCCAACGAGATACCCACACATCCACAAACACCAAAAATGCTTTAAGGTTTCTCGGGCATTGCAGAACCTCCCCAAACCAAATTGGTCTGGGAGTGTCTTCACTCATATCGTCTATCATTACATCTTTAGCATCATTCATCACGGAGCACTCCCATAGGATGTGCCCAGCATACTGCGCCCCCAACCCACAAACACACCACGGATTCTCCGCTAGGCCAAGGTCATATAACCTGCCCTTTAGATCACCGTGGCCCGTAACAAGCTGGACGGCATGGTGATTGAGGGAAAGGAATCGCCTCTTCATTCTCTCACATACATCAGGGAGAAAACTGTAGACCAATCTAGCAGTTCTCCCCCGATCCCACCTATCTTGCCAAACTTCAAAAATCCTCTTTCGAATCACACCGATTGCCCTAATAAATCCTCTAGTCCCAGGCTCCGCATGAACAGAGATTCCGAGATGTTCAACACTGCCGTCAGCCTTGAGCTTGCGCCTGGCTACACCATCTAAAATTTCTAAATCTGCGGGCAACACACCAGCAATGACGGGGGGGCCATCGCTAGCAGCCGTTCGATACGCACCGGTGACGGCGAGCAGGGGGAGTCTCTGTCCCCTCAAGACCGCCGCGGACACAGAACCAACCTCAAGACGATGCGACCAAACACGAGCGCCATAGGTGACCTGAGCCACATACGTCGCCCGATAAATGGTACGCACAGTCCCCGCTTTAAGGCCCCATGTACCACGACTGAGGGGAATAGTATGAATGCGATTAAAAATAAAGAGGGATGTATGTTGATGAATGGTGTTGACGTTATGAATAGATGGAAAGAATATTTTGAGGAGCTGTTTGAAAGTGGAGGTGAATGTCCAAACCAGAACAGTGAAAGGGAAAACGCGAATGAAACAAGGGATGAAGAAATAACTATGGATGAGATTAAGAATGCATTGAAGAAAGCAAAGAATGGCAAAGCGGTTGGATATGATATGATCTCTACGGAATTCATCAGTCTGAGTGGGCTGAGGACTCTCGAATGGTGTCATTCACTCTTTAACCAGTGTTGGAGGGAAGGTTGCACGCCAGAAGACTGGCGAAAAGCTGTGATATGCCCTCTATACAAAGGAAAGGGGTCAAGACTAGAATGCGGGAGTTATCGGGCTATCAGTCTGCTGAGCTCGGTGGGGAAGCTGTATGCAAGAATATTGATTGAAAGAGTTCGGAAAGTAACTGAGACGAATGTATGGGATGTGCAAGGTGCCTTTCAGAGTGGTAGAGGATGTGTGGACCAGATTTTCTCCCTGCGAATGGTGACAGAGAAGCTCCTGGAGAAACACCAGAAGCTTTTCTGCGCGTTTGTTGATCTTGGAAAGGCTTATGATAGAGTACATAGATCGTGAGAAAATGTGGCAAGTACTATCAATGTGTGGGGTGGGTAGTCGGCTAATTCGCGCCATTGCATCCCTATATACAGGAAGTTCTGCGTGTGTTAGAGTGAACAATAACCTGTCGGAATGGTTCACACTGACAAAAGGAGTAAAACAAGGGTGCGTTATGTCGCCATGGCTTTTAACCTATACATTGATCATTGTATTCGTCCATTGAAAGAAATGAATGTAGGTGTTGATATGAATGTAAGAGCGTTAATGTTTGCCGATGATTTGGTATTGATGGCTGAAAGTGAAAGTGATCTACAGCGAATGATGACGTGTGTGTATGAAAATTGTGCGATAAATGGATTGAGAATGAATGCAAAAAAGACAAAAATTATGGTGTTTGAAAGAGGAAGTGAGAGAACAGTATGCCAGGTGATGATTGACAACGAAGTGTTAGAGCAAGTTGACGAATGTGTGTACTTAGGTAGTTTGTTCACGAGAGATGGGAAGTGTGAAAGCGATATTGAAAGGAGAAAAGTTGCTGGTAATAAGGTAAATGGTGCAATCCGACCAATAATTGCAAATAGAAACATATCCACCACAGCTAAAAGGTTGGTGCACTCTGCTATCTTAGTGCCAACACTTATGTATGCAAGTGAGACGTGGACATGGTTAAAGAAGGATGAAAGTGGCATAAATGCAGTGGAAATGAGATCGTTGAGAAGGATGTGTGGTAAAAGTCTGAGAGATCGTGTGCGTAACAGTGATATACGAAAGGAATGTGGAATGAAAGTTGGTGTAATAACAAGGATGAATGTAAATAAGTTAAGGTGGTTTGGGCACGTGGAAAGAATGAATGAGGACAGAATGACTAAGAAGATATATTTGGCTGAGAGGAATGGTGCTCGGAGACGTGGACGTCCGAGGATTAAATGGCAAGATCATTTAAATCAAATCCTACAGGACGGTCACGTGTTGAGCACATTGAACAGGAGAGCATGCATGAGGAATTGTATGACAGTGACGGAAGCGAAAGATGCAAAGATAGAAGGAAGTGGCGCTCGATCCTTTCTGCCTACCCCGCGAGGGAAGCGGCGTGATGGTATGTATGTATGTATGTAATATTTGTAGTTGTATAATCTCGATTACAGAGAGTTAAAATCTATTGTATGAAATATTCTATATTATACAATAAATTTCAACTGTATTAATGGATAGATAGTATATTGGAATCGACCGTTGATAAACTTGCTTTGTAAAACCAGAGATTTTCTAGTTTTATTTCGCAGATTATTGCGACACAAACGTGCGCACAGGGGTGACCAAATACATACGTCGAAAGCTACTTTGTTAACGGAATTATACCCGAGATCGAGTTTTTTTCTGTTTACCTATATACCTACTTAGTTGGTGTTTCAGAAAAATTACGTAAAAAATCGTATCACTGTAGAATTTTCGGCGATTCCCCAGGAATAGTTTGGTGATCGACGCGATGGCAACCTCTGGTCTAACACATGGATATTATTACTTTAATCACTTTGTACCAATTACGTCAATTTTATGAGCTTTAGAGTTCATATTATATCGATGAAGCATTTTAGAGTATACTACTAAAAACTTTCGGTTCAGACAAACTAAAGACATTTTACATCTTAAATTCACCCACGTGGTTTGCCGCCCATCCTGAATGTTTTAAATTTTTGTTGATACGTAGAGGACAGCTTGCATCTCTATTGCATGCGGCTGGTC
>OX388306.1:19757468-19835322 GCA_947579605.1 Athripsodes cinereus | reverse complement strand
ATCACATGCTTTGAATATTTTCATCTGCATCCCAACTCCGCCTTGAATTTATATTGATTTACATAGAATCTGGATTCAGTGTCAAAAACATATTATGGTTGATGACATTTAATTTCACAAAATTACTTTATTTCCCCTTCGTTTTCGATTTGCAAAAGTAGGTCATGTAATTTAAAAAATGTGTATTTATTCATAAATATAAGTAGGTACTAGATAAAATTTTTAGGCTTATCATACAGTGTAATTTAGTTTTTGCAACATAATTACACATAGCTTCATTATGTCAAAATATTATGTTGCCTTTATTATTAGCCGCATGCGTGGTAGGTAGGTAATTGTGAAAATGCTTATGTAATATTTTTAATAATTCATTGTATATTTATATTAACTTATTGCAACAGGAATTTATTATTGTGATTCATATGTATTTAATTACATCTACGTGTGCTTATTCACACCAAATGTATTTTACTTCTCATGTGTTGGTAAATATACCTACATATATTTATATATTGTCATAATTTTGGTAACCCATTGATAGCTGAATAGTTGTCCACAGTTTCCAAACACAACCTATTTTACTAAAATAATTGATATTTCAAATGTTTTGAAAATTTTCGCAAACCAATGTATCAGTGATCTAAATGGGTATATCAGTGAAATGACAGAAATATCTCACCATATAAAGAAAATTGTTTTTATTTGATTGTATTTAATTTGGATGCATTTCACTATAAAATTGCTTGTGTTGTTATCAATGTACAGTAAGAAATAAACACTTAAATAGATAAGTAAATTTGACAATTCATCGAATCCTAAACAAAATTCAATGATTCTAAGGGGATAAACAGTTAGAAATAGTTCTAACAGTTACCATTGTATGTGTGTGTGTGTGTGTGTGTGTGTGCGTGTCTTGTTACCTGGATTTCTGTGAATTCTATGGTATTGCAGTTCATCAAGATGTGGCGAGAAGTATAGCTTCTGTGACAGAGTGATTTATATTTTTATGAATCCTGAATAACCTCCTGTTCATACATTGATCTCATTGTATGGAAGAAAGTAAATTGAATTGACCTTGGATACTGATGATGATTTAAGTAAAACATAATTATGAGACAATTTATTGCAAAGTTAATGTAATTGTAATTGTTATACTTACTCATAGGCATTAATATATTTTATATTCTCTGTACTAACATCTTCAATTCAGTCCACTTGTTATCTCACTTGTAGCAGATGCTGAGATGTTATGTGGTGTTCACACGAGGCGAATATCGTCAGGAGAATTTCGCTTGCATAATAAACAAAATCCGTCGGTCGTCCATTGATCGTCAAACGTGTTCACACAGTCCACTGGCATAGATTCGATCTGTCAGATTTATTTGATTTTGACTTTGTTTTCAAAATGGCAGACGTCGAAATGGAGATCGCGAAGTGTTTATTATTAGTTGAAAATGTTACAGTAGAGGTTATAAGGCGCCTTTTAGTTTAGGAAATAAACGCCACAAACCAACAACAAAGATAACAACTGTCACGAAGCGGGAAACATTATAAAGTCTATAGGTTATAAAGCTTTCACCATAGATACGGATGCCGCGCACATCCACGCGTGCGCGCATCGTTCCACCAACGAAAATTTTTGGAAGGTGGTCAACTTGAGACGATATTGTTTTTACTGGTTTTTATCGTTTCAGACTACTGTTAATTTGTTCACACGGCTCAAATAGCTATGAATATTTTGGTTTCCTTTTGGTTTCCTGACAATATTTGCCTCATGAGAACAACATTTTATGCATAGTAAAAGAAAAAGGGGAAGCCAAACAAATTCACAGAAGCAACAGTATTATAATTATTGTGTAAAAATGTAGATTTCCTTGATGAAATAGTTGCACTGCATTGTATACATAAATGATAAATACATAATTAGAAACATAGCATTGGGCATATTTATCTTGTATTTATTAACAATTTATTATAAAATCATCAAGGACTTTAAACATTTCATTTGTTGGTTGAATACAATTACTTTGTACAAGATGTAATTGTGTCAAGAATTTTTGTTAATATTTATTGTCTAAAAATAAATATTTAATTTCAGACTCTGCATTTCAACTGCCTCACGCTGCCGAATGGAACAGTAGTCAATCAATCTGTTCCAATTGTTTTGCCATTGAGTACCAACAGCAAAAATCGTTTGGAGCACTGCAGTGCCATCACATTAGAGTATCTTGGACATGCGGTGGCTATACTGAGAAATCCAGAGTTCTTCCCACACAGAAAAGAAGAAAGATGTTCTCGTCAGTTTGGTATATATAACCCTGACCATCCATACATTAAGGTGTATATTTCATTCTGCATCCTTGACAATTTGTATTTTTATTAGAGATGCAACGAATAGCGTATTTGCCGAATACCGAATATTATGCATGTGCCGAATAACCGAATATTCGGCAAAACAATGGAAGAGCGTGCGATACTCCTGACCGCGCATCTTTGTGTAGGTTCATCATAGACATATGTACTAGACTTGCAGCGCGGTACATTTTTTCTAAATTTTTGTGTTCCAACATCAACGATACCAATAGTTATTTTAAGTATGTTGTTTTACTCCATATCAAATTAAATTAATTAATTAGATATTTGAGGATTTATAAAATTATGCATCTGCATCTGCATCAGAATACCAAATAAAAGACCAAACATTCGGTATTCGGCCGAATAGTAAAAATGTTGCCGAATAGGCAGAATACCGAATAAAAGAAATATCCGGTATTCGGCCGAATAGTAAAAATGTTGCCGAATAGGCAGAATACCAAATGGTTGCCGAATAATTGTTGCATCTCTAATTTTTATATATAAGGAGGTATATTTTTACTTTATGACACTCTTTATCCCAGTATAACTACAATTTTTTCTCATATTTGATCCCTTGTATTAGTTATTTAACAACTTTTATTTTTTAGATGATTGATGAAAGTGGAGATTGGTTGGTTGGAGGAAATATTGAAGTACTTGGACCTATCAAATGGAATGATGGACTTGATGAATATCGCCTCACACCAAATGAACTCAAAGCAACATTTAAGGAAATGGGAGCTGATGCTGTGTTTGCATTCCAGGTATTGTACACATATTGATAATATGTTATGTATTCCTCCTTTTCCATTTGCAAGTAATTCTATACATATCTAGTAATTAAAATGATTTTAAAAAAACACTGTATAATTTCCAAATTAAATTTATTCACCTCAAACGTTTTCGCCAAGGCTTCTACTTGGCATCATCAGGAGGACTCCTGATGATGCCAATTATTATTAAAATTACAACATTACAGCTTTCGGCTAAATATACATACAAGTTTGTGTAGAATTGTATTGTTTTGTATCTATTAAAGTGATGGTTCCCATAGGTATCTATAAGTACTTATCTCTACTAACATTATCTTTGTAGTTTGTTGTTATAATATATTAACAAAAACCTGAAAAAAGGCAATACGGGAACTAATGGATATAAAACCCAGAGAAAGATGTAAAGTTGCATTCCGTGAACTAAGAATACTTACATCGCCAAGTCTATACATATATGAGTGCTTACTTTATTCCTTTAACAATATATCTACTAACACTCTCCTGAACTCAGATGATCACAATTACGGTACTCACTGCAAGCGAGATGCACAACACTTAGAGCATAGATTGGCTAAAAGTTTTATATGTCTTAGTTGGCCATTAATGATAATTTAATGGACTCTATTATGTAGAGTGTCAGAGTGCCTTTTAAAACATTTACCAAATGCCAAATGGGACTGTTCACCCTATTTGGCATTTACTAATTTATTTATTTTTTACACACACTCACGTGAAGTTAATTTCTGTACTTAATACTTTGTGGTTTTTGTATTGTCTTATAAGACTGTCCTCTGTTTGACCAAATTTAATCAAAATTATGCTGTCTGCCTTTGCAATAAGGTAAATACTCCTATAAAAATAACTGTGCCACATGAGATAGCGATCATTAAGCTGTCTGCCTTTGCAATAAGGTAAATACTCCTATAAAAATAACTGTGCCACATGAGATAGCGATCATTATGCTGTTTGACTTTGCAATAAGGTATATACTCCTATAAAAATAACTGTGCCACATGAGATAGCGATCATTAAGCTGTCTGCCTTTGCAATAAGGTAAATACTCCTATAAAAATAACTGTACCACATGAGATAGCGATCATTAAGCCCTCTTTCATCTATAGAGTGAATTATTTGCTCAAAATCACAATAAACATCAAAATTACACTAATATAATTTTAACTACTAGCCCCCCCCCCTTCCATGTCGCTGATCATTAAGCCCCTCCCATCAATAGTGTCAATATTTATCATAGTCTACCAAGTAATGCGTAATCACGAATCAATTAGAAAATTAATCAACTGTTAACTAATCAATACAATGTAGTTTGATAAGTGGTTAGTTAGAATGACAATCAGTCTGTTTATTGTTTAGTCTGATTACATTGTATTCAAATACAGTTAGTACTTGCCCTAATCAATTACTTTTTTAATCGTCTGATGGTTTATGTAATTGATGGTTAGTCTGATTACATTTCGCTCTCTGGTATCTACAATTATTTTATTTATCTCTAAGAATGCTTTTTTTGTATTCTTGTATTATTATAACTCTATTATACTTTTGACTTCTCTAGTGTAGAGAGAATAAAAAATATAATATATATGTACTAAAGTAAATGGTAAACTTCGACTCATTGTTAGCAATGGCAATGTGTCGAACATGACAAAAATGCTGGTGAACAATACCATTCTTGTACTGACACTTGTATATGCAACTGAGATGAGAGAAGAAGGGTGAAAGTGGAATAAATGCTGTGGTGAAGGTGCTATTGCTGAGAACAATTATTGGTAAAACGTTACGTGATAGAGTGAGGAATGAGGATAATAAGCGGAAGAGTGTTGTAGATAGAATGCGTGTAATAAGTTGCGTTGGTTTGTTCATGTGGAAGAATTTATCTGAAAGAGGCAGTGTGAGAAAGCACGGACGTCCAAAACTACGTGGCTTGACCAATGTGAATCAAATCCTCAAGGACTGACATGTGTTGAGTAAGACGAGTTGGTGTGAGTGTATGAGAAATTGTATACATGTGGAAGAAACGAAAGAAGTATGTAGGGATTGAGCTGTGTGGTATTTTGTCCTCTTTGCTTACTTCACTTGGGCTATGGCATGAGGGTATAGTATAGTATGTAGTATATATATATAAATGTATATCAGAAATGTATGTTCCAGGAGATATTAATGTTAATTGATTTAATGCTTTGAATTTTCCTAGTTACGAAACCCCATACACAATGGTCACGCACTTTTAATGACAGATACACATAAACAACTTCTTCAAAGGGGATTCAAGAAACCAGTACTGCTTTTGCATCCATTGGGTAAGAATATCATTTTGTGAACCAGTTATATTAGAATTGTGGAAGTAGTGTAAAATTACTTTGATGTTTGGCTTTATAGGTGGATGGACTAAAGATGATGATGTTCCTTTACCGATAAGAATTAAGCAGCATCTTGCTGTTTTAAAGGAAGGTGTGTTGGATGAGAAAAATACAGTTTTGGCCATTTTTCCATCGCCCATGATGTATGCTGGCCCAACAGAGGTATAACAATATTTTATTATTTATTTATTCATTCTTTATTGCACGTTGATTACAAACAATTTCACAAAAGGTATACATTCAAATTTAAACAACCAACATAGAAAGGGCGAATTTATTGCAAAGACGCTATCTCTTTCAACTAATCCAATTTTTTTTGTTTCAAATATTTGTAACTGTGTTTGTCAATGCTTTCTTTTGTAGTTGCATTGAAATATATTTGATTTTTTGCAGGTACAATGGCATGCCAAGGCCCGTATGAATGCTGGAGCCAATCTGTATATTGTTGGAAGGGATCCAGCAGGTATGCCTCACCCTGCAACTGGGGGAGATCTCTATGATCCCAGACATGGAGCACAAGTTCTTAAAATGGCTCCTGGACTCACTGACTTGGAGGTGTGTATATATTAACATGTTGTTATAATTTAATAAATATGTAGTATCATAAAAATAAATAGTATCTTATCCATGTGAACAAGGAGTCCGCGGTTCGATCCCGGGTGCCGGCAAACTCCCCTTTTACAACACAAGCTTTTAGCTTACTGTGAAAGGTGTATAAGGTTGAATTTGGGTTTATAACAAAACCCAGATATGTATATCTTTAAAAAAAAACCAACAAACAAATTAAATGTATAATTTTTCCACAATGGATATTTAAACAATATTTTAGTCAATAATGCATCTAACACCTTATTTATCAATTGTATTACATAGTTTATTTCTATTTAGATTGTTCCATTCCGAGTAGCAGCATATGACAGTGTTAACAAAAAAATGGATTTCTTTAATCCAGAGAGAAAACAGGATTTTGACTTCATATCTGGAACTCGCATGAGAGGTAAATAATTAAAATGTTTGCACCTGATCAGGATACATCGCACAGTTCATTTGTAAATTTAAGTTACAAATTACAATATATAAACTGATTCTATAGAATGATATAATTACTTTCCAATCCTTTCTTTACCATTTTGTCGAAGTCTCATATTTTAAAAATTCAATTTAACTAATGTTATTATGTATTTTATTCAGGTCTGGCCAGATCTGGACAAAATCCACCTAATGGATTTATGGCACCCATGGCATGGAAGGTTCTAGCAGAGTATTATCAGTCTCTTAAATCTTTTGACAAGTAACTGTCGCTTACTGAATCAATTTTACATTCTTTATGTACTACACATTCTTTGTATCTTTTATTAGTAAGTAATCATTCCACTTCTACCAAAAATTGCACATTCTCTATTTTTATTGTTTGTGTACCTATTTTATAAATATTATTTTATTTTTTGTTACATTTATTTGTTATGTACTATTTAAGTCTCTCTGAGAAATGAATAAACCTTGGATGTGTAATACAAAGTAAGGGTGCTGTATTGTTTATAGTATTATGTTATTCCTTGACTTTTGAAAATTAGAAACTATTTGATTTATATAAATGAAAGGTTTCCATTTCAAAAGTGGAGATTAAGGAAAAATTCTATAATTGATTTTAAATATAATCATCTTGAAGCTAGTTACGTTAAATAGATATGTTAAATATTACCTATATGCATTCAAGGGATTCTTTAAATTTTATAGAGTAGAATTTATTCATTTTTCAAATTTGTTGGTTTGTTTGAACACTGCCAAATCTATCAACTCTGTGATGTTGTATTTGTTAGTTTACTAAGTTTCAAAAAGTGTTACAAAATTGCTTAGATATTGTTATTAATAATCAAAATAGAGGGATTTTTTTTCAGGAATAAATCATTTTTATGTAACAATAATATTTTCTCCATATCGATACATGTACTGTTGAATAAGAAATCTAAATATAGGTACATAATATTAGATTTACTCTGAATTTGTAAGATTTATAATATATCGTTTCCATTAAACACTCGGTGCTATTATATTTGATTCTGTTATACTATTTGTGTTGTTGAATTTCATTCATAATCATTATGAAGAATTTCTTTAATTCTTTTTGTAACTAATGTTGGTGACTCGTTTTATATTAATTGCCTGCTTTTACGTAATAGTAGTACCTACATTATGTTGATTAGTACTCAAGTCAAGTGTTTTTATATTGTTTCAACATAAATGTCTTGATAATCTCTCTGATATATATTTGTATGTAAACTTCATTTTATGATAATTTGCATAATCTGTGCAGATTATTATTTCAATGAGCACTTTTTTGTATAAACTACTTTAAATACCTTCCATTGTATATGAATGTAAATACATATTTAAATTATAATTAATTTGTGCTAAAATAAAAAATATATTATGTAAATTTCTGACTATAATATAGCTACTTATTTACTCCAACATTATATAATATATATGCTTACTTTTGTATTATTTTGTCAGTGTCCATTTATCGCACTCTATGTTGTGTACTCAATACATATTACATAACATATAATTAAGTCACTAATATATCCAACTAATGTGCAATGTGTGTTTATAATTCGTTTTTGTCTTATATTTTACATAGACACACACAATGTGTTTGAATTATTTTGAATTGCATTGTTGAATATGTATTATGTATCTTTATTAGATATAGGTAGGTATACAGATATTACAAAAATGTTATCAAATATTAATAGATATTTTATTATAAATATATTTTAGATAATTATTAAAAGGTCAGGATTCATGATTATGAAATAATTTGTTGTAAGTGCAATCAATATAATATATACACTGATTTGAGTTAAATATTCAATACCATTCCTTGAGAGCCTTGGTCTGGTGCACACATAGTAGAATTACAAAATTAGGTAAATTGAAACAAGTATTTATTTCTACTATAGATTATAAATCATGTGACATCACTCAATCTGATAATGACCTGATAAGTGGAAAGATGTATCTATCACACTTTATAATGTATAGTAGAAAAAAAAACATTGTTTTAATTTACATAATGATTTACACATTCTTGTTTGTATTTTATTGTTATGATACCATATTTTATTTGTATACTAATTTTTATTTAAAAAATCTTACACGGCGTGAGTCTTTTACATGTTAACAATAAAAAAAAGTATGACAGACAACAATTTTGTGCAATAAAGATTATTATTTTATTTTTTTACAAATTTCTCGGTATATCTGATTTTTTTTTAAATAATGTTTCATATTTTACTCAATTTTTACAACTATTAGAATGGGCATTAAGAGGAAATGAACAACAAATAAAAATGAGATATGTATTGGAATATTTTTCCATAGAAATTTTTATCAGTATTGAGTTATTTCTCTCTCTCTCTGGTTTCAATCCTGGGATTGGTTTGCAGCAATTATTTCTTTAATTCTTCTCCTCCACTCCTCCCTGTCTTGTGCGGTTCTTTTGAATTCTGCATATGATGAGCAGCGCATGTCCACCAGCAGGTCCTCCAGGTACTCTCGGCGTGGGCGTCCCCTAGAGTTTGTCCCCTCGGTCATACCCTCCATTACGGCATGCAAGAGGCCTTCTTGTCGTATTACATGGCCGATCCACCTTGCACGCCTTTCTGACAAAATCTTGAGCAGGTGCCTTCCTCTTTCGATTATTTGAAGAACTTCTTCGTTTGTGATGTGGTCTCTCCAGGAAATTCCTAATAGTCTTCTATAGGTCCACATCTCAAACGCCTCTAGTTTTCGTTTATCTCTTTCAGATAGGCACCATGTCTCGCAGCCGTTTGTCCCCTCGGTCATACCCTCCATTACGGCATGCAAGAGGCCTTCTTGTCGTATTACATGGCCGATCCACCTTGCACGCCTTTCTGACAAAATCTTGAGCAGGTGCCTTCCTCTTTCGATTATTTGAAGAACTTCTTCGTTTGTGATGTGGTCTCTCCAGGAAATTCCTAATAGTCTTCTATAGGTCCACATCTCAAACGCCTCTAGTTTTCGTTTATCTCTTTCAGATAGGCACCATGTCTCGCAGCCGTACATCAGGATACTCCGTACATAGGTCTTGATGAGGAGTATTCTCAGTCTCAGGTCTATATTGTTTGATTCTATTATTTTCGACTTTTTATTAAATGCAAGTTTAGCCTGATGTATACGGCTGTCGACCTCACTCTTAGACCGACCGTCCCATGTTATTTTGCTCCCGAGGTATACAAACTCCTTGGTGTTCTTTAGTGGTATTCCCGACATCACTACTCTCATCTGTTGTTGCGTTCGGCCTACAGTCAGCAACTTTGTTTTATCTTTATTTATCTTCATACTGTAGTTATTTTGAAGAATGCTTTCCATAGTTGTTAAGGCCTCTTGCAGTTCTTCTTCACTTTCAGCAATCATAGCAATATCGTCAGCAAACCTTATCATATCCACCTTTTGCCCGTGCAACTTTACACCCTCTCTGTGACTCATTCTCTCTCTCAAGTCGTCAATCGCACTCTGTATATAGGCGTTAAAAAGAACAGGTGACAGAGAGCATCCCTGTCTTACCCCTTGTCTTATATTAGCTTCCTTTGTGTCATGGTTGCATCTGATTAAAGCGGCCTCATTCTTGTATAGCGCCTGGATTATACGTCTATCTCTGTATTTGATGTCAACTCTCTTCAGAATCTCGAAGAGTCTTCTCCATTCTACTTTGTCAAAAGCTTTCTCCAGGTCTATGAATGCGATGTATGTGTTCTGGTTTCTCTTTATTCTATTTTCTAATAATATTCGTAAAGACAATATTGCTTCTCTGGTTCCTACAGTTATTTCTCAAAGTAGTCCAATTATAAAAATAGTTTTTTTTTATACTTAAACATATGTACATGTACAATTTTGTCGTGTATTATATTAAAATTTTATTTACCACTATAAATGTTAAAAATAATAAAAATGTTTTTATTTCACATTCAAAATAGACATGTTGTGTAAATTAATATGTACTTGGTACTTACTTGTAAAGTATGATTAGTAAAATGGTGCAATATAATGCCAGAGCCCGTAGACAATTTGTACTTAGCGATCGTCTACTGGCGAACTTTTCGACGATCTACCTACACGTACCGTATAATTATGCGTTATTGTTGCAGTTATTGACGAAAATTCGTTTGTAGGCGATCGCCAAGTACAAATTGTCTACGGGCTCAGATGATTGTATATCAATTGGCAATAGATTAGTGATTGTGTGTTAGCCGTCTAAGGATGACAACGTGTGGTTGAGAAAGGAAACTTTATAAAGTATGTGGCGCAGCAGAATATGAAGTCAGTCTAGACCAAGGGTGGCCAACCCGCAGCCCGCGGGGTGCCTGGTTGTGGCCCGCGAAGCATTTGCATATTATTTATAATAGTCGGTACCAGTACCCATTATTTTTTTGAGAAAATATCCTTAAAGAAAACCGAGGAGTTTACCAAACATTTCAAATGCCTGTACCATTTTAAAAATTTGGCAGCGGAGGGGGGGGATGTAGAAATTTTAAGGTGAAATAAAATGTTCCATGTATGGATTTTATCGTTGTGGCCCGGTAGGAAATCTCATTTCTAATATTTGGCCCGGCTGCTGAAAAGGTTGGCCACCCATGGTCTAGACTCTAGAGCCACTGTATGAATATTATTTGTCTAGTATTTGTTATTCATATTTCCCTGCATCAAATGTCCTGTAACGTTTTACTGTGATCCATATAATATTATTTATATACTTCACAAAATATATTTTTGTTGATTGATTTTTAAAAGCTAACATATTAGTAAATACTTAGTATTTATGTGATTGTTAGTTCTAATATCAGTGTATATTTAATTTCTGAAATAATCTTTAGCAAAATGGAATCAATATTGGGGTATGGGCGGATTCTTATGTTATGGCTCATAAACTATTTATTTTACATACAGAATATTTAGAAAGTGACAAATTTGATTGCAATATAATATTACAACTTGCAAGTTGTAATCAAGGACAACAAACTTATATTCATCGCATCAGAATCATGGTAAAATTCAATTGATGTGAAATAATTATTATTGACAATAATTGACAGCTTGCAAATATATATATATATATAATGTATCATACAAATAAATTTATCTTCACATATCATAAACTGTTTCAATCTTATACCACCATCTTATTAAAAAAAAGTTAGTATTTAAAACCTCCAAATATTCTTGTCTCTGAAATAATCAACTTGATGGAAGGAAAATGATTAATATTCTTGTATAAAATATGTTATTGGTTTGCTGCCTACCCACTTGTTGAGGAAGACACAATTGTATAGATAGCCACAATGCCCGCCTGTAAAATATTTACTCATCTAAAAATAGCTTAGGGAGCATTCTCTCTGTGCCTTTATAATAAAGAACATTCAGAATTAGTAGTGTGCCTCATCATTGAATACAAGGTGTTTAGCCAATTTACTTTTTTGGAGTAAGGTATTATGTTAATCTATTCCAATCTCTAACGTATACCTATTTTTAATAAAATATCATCATCTTTGTTGGTCCCTCATCCTGAGGATCGTGACAATCTTGCCACATTCTGTAGACTATCTGTCTCCACCTTGAGTGATTCACTGTCATGTGCAAGGCCCCGTGTGGTGAACTCTGTGTGGCCTCCTTAATTTGGTCTCTTCATCTTGCTGGTACTCGGCCCCTTCTACAGCCCCAGTTATAATTACTCTTTCCAGGTTCTCAGGCCCTCTTCTTGCAATGTGCCCGAAATATTGCAAAACGTTGAGAGTCGTATAGAAATGTTTAGCTCCCTGAGGATGGACTCATTGTGTGAAATATATAAGTACTTTTTTTTGTATAAACTGGAATTTTCTCACTTACGAAAGTGTTTACCTGATATCTGCTAATGAACAAATTTACAGAGGAGCAAAAACAAAGTTTGTTTTCAAAAATTAGAAAGTATTTAAAACAAACAGAATTCATGAAGTGTTAATTAAACAATTAAGAACTATGATGAATTAGCGGCCCCGTCCATAGAAAAAGTAGTTTCTATGTCGCTTGAGGAAATTGTTTCTATATGTAGAATTATTATTCTTCAGTTTTTGGGAAAAAAAATTATGGGAAAAATCGTTGGTAACTTAAACTTAAACCCGTTGTTTCATGAAGTGTTAATAAAACAATTAAGAACTATGATGAATTAGCGGCCCCATCCATAGAAAAAGTAGTTTCTACGTCACTTGAGGAAATTGTTTCTATATGTAGAATTATTATTCTTCAGTTTTTGGGAAAAAAAAATTATGGGAAAAATCGTTGGTAACTTAAACTTAAACCCGTTGTCGAGTGGGTATTTTTTTAATTATTTTTTTAAAAGATATATCTGGGTTTTCGCTTTTTCTACGGACATCATAATTCCAATAATTAATTTCCTTAATCATCATAATTCCAATATTATTCTTATATACTATATTCAGAATATATGATCAAATGAAAATATAACAAAACATAACATGCATAGACAGTTCACACAGATGGAGCTAGTCCCAAATTAAGATTGAATCTTGCATTATGGGTACTAACGGTAAAAACAAACAGAAACTAAAATGGGTAAAACGGTAAAAACCACCAAAATGGTAACTAAGGGTTAATACATGAACAGTAGGATGACAAGCCATAAAACATAAATTATGCAGGTGAACAAAATGGTAACTAAGGGTTAATACATGAACAGTAGGATGACAAGCCATAAAACATAAATTATGCAGGTGAACAAAATGGTAACTAAGGGTTAATAATACATGAACCGTAGGATGACAAGCCATAAAACATAAATAATGCAGGTGAACAAAATTAAGATTTCAAATAACTCTATAAATATTATTTATTACGCGCTATTTTTCATTTTTGTTTCCAAAAGTTAAAAGTAAAATAATTTATGTATCTTAATTAATGGCCATAAATAGAAAAATAAGTATAAGTAAACAATTATACTAAATTTTAGCATTTATTTCTACACTATATTTATTATAACAACAACTATAGCACATGATTATTTCATTTTAACCATGGAAATATATTTTTATATGTATCATCAAGATATATATTTTTTCATTAAAAAACATCATAACATAACTTATTATACATAGATGATATTTATTTTCATGTCTTTATGAGTCAATGAGTGTACAATATTGTAGATGAGGGGTTCACAAGGAAAGGCATCCATCGTTCATCCATCGATCCATCGTTCACAAATCTTTAACTATGAGTGAAATAAAATATATCAGCATTTTTAAATGTGAAATAAATGCTGGTAAACTTGTATGTCTACTTTATAAAATTGTGGACAGACCACGGCATATTCGCCTATTTCTCTTTTTGCTTGTTAGTTGCATCATATTTACTTTACTAATAATGTACACAAAGTGCCAGCTAATATCAAATTATTTAAAGATGAATACAGACAATAAGCTCCTCTAACTAAATTACAGTTCATATTGTCGTGATGATAACCTAACAAATGATGAAATTTTATTTTAATTTTTTCATTATTTAAAATGACGAGAAACTCAGTAAGAATATTGAGAAAAAATAAATTAGCATTTTTGAAATGTTTTTTAAGACGTGACCTTTCCAAACGTGTTTATTAAAAATAAAATATTTTAATACGCGTTTGTAATTACTTAGTAAACAATGTTTCGGACTGAATAAATTCTTTATGAAATATACATTGTATACTTTCCAGTAGAGGGTATCTTTTCCCGGATTATTTTTGTTCCCGGGAAACGGGATATTTTAAAATGAATTTCCCGGGATTCCCGGGAAATTCATTATTATATTTATAAATATTCAATTTTCAACAAATTTGGTATAAAAACTCTCATAACTTGTTGACCCTTGCAAACATTTTGATTTGATAAAAAAAATCAAATTTTTGTTACCAATATAAGTAATTTGCTTAAAAAAAACTAAATAGCTGACTGACGAGATTTATTTAGGTACTCTATGTTATATCAAAATAAAAATTGTTTACAAAATATATAAACTTTTAATTTTTGATCATCCTATCAAGCAAAAAAATGTTATGGATTTTGGCAATGGATTTTCTCATTTTTTAAAGATTTTTGACTTTAAAAAATGAGAAATTTCGACAAAAAAAGATTTTTTATATCGGTTAATATCCATGAATAAAACAAAAAAAATGACAGTTGGCTGCACTAATATTTTTAAGAACTATCTAACTTTTCGAAATATGTAAAAAAAAAACATGAAAAATTGTAGGATTCTTATACATTGTCGGCCAAACACACCTCCGATTTCGAATTATATTTAGAATAATTATGCTTCTTTCAAACGAATACATTGAAGCTATAATTTTTTTTTTTTAAAGTATAACACTTATATTGGTAATTAATATTATTTTTCATATTTTCATATCAAAATATTCGTCAGCTTCTACAAGTTTATCACGACTATTACAGTTAGCTAAACAAAGATTTCGGTATCGGTATGGCAATCTGCATGACTAATAATTTGTATTTTTTCCCGGGAAAGGATTCGTTTTTTTCCCGGGAAACGGGAAATAAAAATTAGAGGGTTTTCCCGGGAATTCCCGGGCGGGAATTCCCGGGAGTAACCCTCTATTTCGAGATTATTAGATGAATTCGTTAGTGACATTAAAACATTTAGCGATGATGGAGAATTATTTGACTAATCATTTACAAATGTAAGTACATAATTATGTAGTTTTTAACTGATATAATGATATTTAGGTAAGTATATAAAAATAAATATTTGTACGAGTATTGTAATAAGGATATAAAATTAATGTATAAGTGTAAAGAAAATGTTGAAATATTAGATTGTTTCGTAGATGCAGATTGGGCAGGCGATAATATTGATATAAAGTCTTATGGTAATCCACACATAAAAATATTTGAGTCGGTTCGTATGTGCGTATGTCCTCAATGGACTCTGAAATAAGGAAAGACAGAAGTAAAATAATACACTCTATACGAGTTCTCATCTTCTGGGCAGGTTTAAGGTTAAAAACATTTTAAATATCTTATGTATTGATAAAGATATTACAATTTTAATGAGATTCCCATACATTCGCTTGACAAAATTGCCAAGCGAATGTATGAAAATCCAATATTTATAGTCAAACATTTTTCATTGTATTGAATTAATTTCAAAATGGATGTAACAATAAATAAAACAATATTGAAACTAAATAATTAGGGACTGTATACATAATGAAACATTGTGATTGCTAATGACAAAAAATCATGAATTATGTGAATAAAAATTGCATATTTTTGACATTTTGAGCTATTTTCATAATGGAGGATATTATGAGACCATAGAAATCCATACTGTAGAATAAGAATAGTCTCTCTCTCTGGTTTCAATCCTGGGATTGGTTTGCAGCAATTATCTCTTTAATTCTTCTCCTCCACTCCTCCCTGTCTTGTGCGGTTCTTTTGAATTCTGCATATGATGAGCAGCGCATGTCCACCAACAGGTCCTCCAGGTACTCTCGGCGTGGGCGTCCCCTAGAGTTTGTCCCCTCGGTCATACCCTCCATTACGGCATGCAAGAGGCCTTCTTGTCGTATTACATGGCCGATCCACCTTGCACGCCTTTCTGACAAGATCTTGTGCAGGTGCCTTCCTCCTTCGATTCTTTGAAGAACTTCTTCGTTTGTGATGTGGTCTCTCCAGGAAATTCCTAATAGTCTTCTATAGGTCCACATCTCAAACGCCTCTAGTCTTCGTTTATCTCTTTCAGAAGAATAGTATTATGTAAAAAATCCATAAACAATGTTAAATGATTTTTTGTATAAATAAATACAAAAGTACCTCGGTACTAGCCATAAGAACCTATTTATTTTCGCATAATATTTTTCTTTACTTTTCATGGCAAATCACTTTGAAGATTAATATGTAGGTAGGTACTACAAACTAAAAATACCAATTATTCTAATTCTGCATTGGAATGGAATATTTACGTGATTAATGTTGTTGCTTTGTTTTATTTGTTGTATTTTTTTTTCTGCATTGGAATGGAATATTTACGTGATTAATGTTGTTGCTTTGTTTTATTTGTTGTATTTTTTTTTTTATATATATTTATAAAGTTTGTTGCATTTGTTGTGAGTAAATAAATTTATTTCATTTCATTTCATTTCATTAATGTGGCAATTACATAACATTTAGGTCCAAAATCACTCGCAAATGAGTGGATGGTCTTGAGAAGAATAGAATAGAATAACATTTAGGTACCATCAATTTTTTTCTCTTTTTTTCTTATTTAAGTACGGGATGTCAAACTTTAAGTTTTTCAGCACTTTTTTCGATGTAGGTACCTACTTTCTTTTGTTTTAATTAAATATTGGCATGTGAGGTGTCAAACTTTAAGATTTTTCATTGGGAAGATGTTTGTAACACTTATTTCATGAAGGTACCTATCAATTTTGTTAGTTAAATATGGGCATGTGGCGAGTCAAACATTAAGTATTCTCATTGGCTATAACTTTTTATTACTTTTTTCCACGTAAGCACATACTCCATTTTAGTCCAATAAGGTTATATCATTTAAACCCATGTATATGCACGGTTTCTGTTTATTTAAACCCGAGCAATGCCGGGTTACAAAAGCTTGTGTTATAATATTGGAATTCTAAGAAACAAAGTAGTGTTACAAAATTTTCTACGTTTGCTGAATATGTAGCGTTGTCCGAGGCAGTTAGTGAAATAAATTTTGTAAATAGTTTGTTGCAAATATTTGATAGATATTTATATAGAAAAACCAATTAATATTTATGAAGATAACTTAGGAGCTATAGCTATAGCAAAACATGGAAATTTTACTAAAAATTGAAAACATATTAAGGTACATAATCACTTTGTGAATGAATGTTATGTTGACGGAATAATTGATGTAATTAAAGGAAATACAGATAAAAATATTGCAGATTTATTAACAAAAGCTTTAGGTAAAAGAAAGTTCATAAAGTTTAGAGAAATGTTGAATATTGTTTGAATTATTGTTATGTATTTTAAATTAAATAGTTGTTATAAGCTAAGATATGTTAGTAAAGAATACAAATTTAAGGAAGTTGGTATTATGTAAATTTATATATTTTTATCTACAGTTTATGTATTTTATATTACCGGGTTAGTTAGAAGACATCGCATTTTAGCGATAAACTCGCCCTCTGTACATAGAATTGTATAACTGATATTTTTATGACACTGTTTTGTTTTGTAATATTGTAACCAATGTAAAGTGAAGAATAAAATAAAATAAATAAAATAATAATATGTATTGAGTTTTAAAAAGTAACTACTTTCTTCTTCTTGTAAAATAATTGTGTCAATAAAGTGTTGTTGCACTGGAAGTGTGTTTTTCATTTCAAATATTTAACAAAAGTGTGTAACAAAATATACCTAGTGTAAAATAAAATAAAAAGGCGTAGAAAAATATAAAGTTCTGTATTATTTTCTAAAAAATATTTGACTAGGTACTTTATTGTAAATATAGGTAGGTTATACCTACCAGCACGCGCACAAAATATTTGCACTAATAAATTTAGATAGGTACCAGTATGTAAAGCCATGGATGTATATAGGTAGGGGATGGAACGTTTATAGTAATTTGTATGAATGACAGCGAAGCCAAAAAGTGAGGAAGGGAAATCGACGGTGGCCATTTTGTATGAAACACTTTATTTAACATTTGTATGGGCACTGTATGGAGATTATTCACACAGTATCAGAAAACATTATATTTACTTCTTAAAATAATTAAAATGCCACATAACTTAATATTTTCATATACATGATGAAATAGGGAATAGGATGAGTTAATAAAATTGAGTATTTCATTTCAAAATCATTATTTATTTTTAAACTTTGTTTTCATATACACACAATATGGAGAGAATGAATGACAATTGAAGGATATATCTAAATGAATAATATAAAACACGCGAACTTGCAAATGAGCGGGAAACTCAGGATATTTCGTAAGAATGACGTTTTTCTCCAACCTCGCAGAAAAACGAGATGTTTTTGAACACAAAACACTACGTTTACTTGGTGTCAAATATTGGATAATGTCCAGTTTCTCCTTTCTGGATCCTTTGGAAAACTACAAAAAATGATTTTAATTATAAACATGCGATAATATCATTAACCTGATCAGATTTGTATGCATGAAACATTTCATTCTAACGGGTAAACAAACCAAACATCAGATTGTAGGTTCTTTGTATTGTCAGATGACAGAATGGAAAACAAGTTACATGTGTACCTAGATGTAGGAGAATAAGGACAGATAATTATATAGAACGTTTATAACATTATTATGATCATTTATAAGTATACGAATTATAATATAAACGACTTTAAAATCGCTATATATAAAGATAAAAACTACAATACAAAACAACTTACCGAAAATACGACAAAATAGTGATGTCAAATTTGGTATATATCCGTTATTATCTACTCGTTACTTTGTTTTTTCGGTATACCGAGCGGGTAGTGCTCAGGATCCGCGGGTAGATAATACCGATCGGTATTATCTACCGATCAACCGATCGGTATTATCTACCGATCGGTACTCTGTACTAGCCATTTCCGGGTAATACCGATGGATACTTGTGTATTCGTTATTAGCGATTTCCGGCTTCCGGATGGAAGGATTGGTGCGCTGTGAGTGTATTGGTGTACCTACATTTAGGCTTTTTACAAAAACTACGGGAAACCCTAGGACTTTGGGATCAATCAGTGTGACCAGATTTCAAAATAAAATTGTGAAAAACATTTAATCTATTCTTTCTCAATAACTTCATACATTAATTATTGATAATAATAGGGAACTTGCACATATTTATTTTATTCTTCAAAATCATAAATAAAGTAATCAGTAACACATATCACTATTTTTTTTTCGATACGTTGCTTAGTTTCTGTTTTATAGCATTTTGAAATTTCGATTTTTGAACTTCCGCGAAAACGCCACATCCGAACGCGCCATTTTGATGACGTCATATGTCCCTTCGATCTCTCTATCTCCAGATGCTTAGTACATTTCGTAGTATATATCTATTGGTTTGACGAGGTTATTTACTATTGTGGTTCGGGTTTGAACGCTTTTTTTGCCAAAAACTTCAATATGATTAAATTTTTACGTATAAACATACATCAGTTCCTATTTTTTTATTTAGTTATAATGACGAAAAACGATTTTCTCAAGGGGCGATCGAATATTTATCATGCATAATTAAGCCCGCCTGTAGGCGCTATAACTTTGTCTTATAATGTTATTACTAATTTGTAAAGTGCAATACAACATTAATTTACAAAATTAAATTACAAAATTAATAATTACACAGCGCCGGACCTACCATAGGTTCAAATGGTTCGGCCCACCAGGGCGCCGAAAGTATAAGGCGGCACATAGATTAACTCTGGATTAAGTTTTAATCAGAGATTTTATAAATAAATAATTTAATAAGTACTTCCGCATTGATTGCTATACTTCCGCTTGCATAGAGAGTTACACATAACACAAAATGTATCGGTTTTATAAGATTAACTATTTTTGAAATTCCCGCGAAAAGTAGCACGCTCTTATACCTCATCACTGTCGACTCATATAAATATATAATACAATTTGATTTCTTCATTTAAGTTCAAAGGATTTTGAATGTTACGTACTCTAACTTTTCCATACATAATAAGGGTCAAAATCTCGTGTATCTCCGTTTTTTCAATGTCTCATACAAGCGCCTCGCTCAGCACTAATACAACTCTAAACGCTTCTACATAGATTCTCACTAATACATACAAGATATGCAACCAACTAAACCAACCAACTGATCCAATAGCGGTTACATACAACCACAACGCGCCCTTTGCGCTCCTACATATATTCTCACTAATACATACAAGGCGCCCTTTAAAATTCAAACAACAACCAGAAATGAAACTATTACCTAGCGGAAACAATGTGTGCTTTGGTTGATTATAACAGAACGTATCTTAAAACACTAGGTGGATGTGCACCATACAACATGGATTATCTTCGTTTTACAGAAAATGTACTTCGTGCACCCGAATGACATTCGCTTCTGGTTTAATCGTTGCAATATTGACATAAATGTTATAATATGCGTAGATTATAATAGTACTACGATAATTATTTAAAATATTTTTAAAAATATTGCAATCAAATATTATTATGGGCATATATTATTACAATACTAATTAAAATATTGAAAGCCTAATGTAATATACATATTTTCATACCTACATAACGATTATATTATTATATTATGTTTTTCGACGATTTTGTTTTTGTTTGCATAAACTCTTTTGCAGTTGACCGCCGTTATGAATGCTGTTCTATTATGAATTTATGATGATGACAAATGACCGTTGTCCGTTGCGTTGTAGGTACCTATTTACTTAATTAACCGCACGTATTAATTTTTGGCGTAAAAAATAATTATTATTATCGTATGATACGAGTATTGCTAAATATCGTTATTAATTATCGTATTAGATTTATTTGGCTTATGAAATTTTATGTATTATCTTGTTCTTTCTTCTGTTCTGTTTTTTCGTGTGTTTACTCGTCGATGATTGCGAGTAAGAAAATATGCGAAAGGGCTGGTACATCAGGCTGTATTCGTCCCGAATATAATATATGGTAGCGCGTGATGGACATGGTTGAAGAAGGACGAATGCATGAGTAATGCCGTTGAAATTCGAAGAATATGTGAGAGGAAACTGGCAGACAGAGTGAAGTAAGAATAAGAGAGAAATCTTAGTTGTATGTGAGTGTTATGACAAAGATGTAAGTAAGTTTAGATTATTTAGTCACGTCGAAAAAATTAGTAAGGAACTATTGACGAGAAAAATCTACATAGCTGAAAGGCAAGGTGCTAGGAAGCGGCACCATGGTTAGATTATATCGACCAAATCCTGAAGAATGGTGACGTCAGAAGCAGGAGACATAGAAGGGCATACATGAGGAACTGTATGAATGCGATGGAAGCGAGAGAAGCCTGTTCTGTCAAGATTGGGTTGCTTATTGTTCTTGCCTTTCTGCCTATCCCCTAGAGGACAAGGCGTAATTAGATAGATAGACTGATATTTTGTTTATTATTAATTATGTTAAGTAGGTACCTAGTAAAATATTACCTATCAATAATATTTTTTGTTAGTTTACAAGTAGTGAAGTTAAAGAATTTTCTTTAATATCTTCCGAGTTAATTTTGGGATTAGGCCTGCTGATTGTCTTACCGACTGGCAGGGAAACCTATAAAAAAACGAGTCGATGGTCTTACCTCCTGGGTCGACATGGAAACAGACTAGCTCATTTTGTATCTAATAGCTGTAACTGGAAATTACAGATACTTGCATAAAAATATTGTGCATGAATTTATAATGCTTATATTTAGGTAAATTAATAGTTATGTTTATCTATGTATCTATCCCATGACGCCATGTCCTCTTGGGGCTACGTTTTCTTATTTAGCTACAGGTAGATAAATATTTTTCATCTACCTATAGCTACACATCATGTTTGTACTAAAAACACTCGTATTTGAGTAAAAATTTTCAATAACAAGATACAAAAATATGTTACGCCTAGGTATATTAATAATAAACATGGTGGTAGGTCGATATAAATTTTTTTATAAGGTAGGTAGATACTAATTACATTTTGTAAAAGTAGGCAAATAAGAAACGTAACTTCATATTTTTTGCGTATTATCACATTTTGTTATGATACGAAAATATTTTTTGGAAAAGAGGTGGGGAAGGGGGGGGGGCGCAGTATCTCTATTTGAACCAAGCGCAAAATGCGGTTGATCCGGCACTGTAATTACATAATATTCAATGGCAATTATTATCAATTTTCCATCATTCTTAGGTTCGATTAGTGATTACAGGTTCTAAATACGCCATTACTTTTCTGTACTGGGTGCATGGTCGGAGTGAACGAACATCCTGCTAAAAAAATCTGTCCAATGTTATTGGAAAAAATCAAAGTTGGTTGAAATTAGCACAGAAGTTAAATTTTATAACTTGTGCTGAATTGAGTCATCGATCATCTACAAATAATATATCCACAGCGAGTGAGTTTTTGACAGCCATTGTGTGTCAAAACCAAAAGATTTTTATTGTAAATCATATAGTATTTTAAGGATATAATAACAAATGTCGACACTACAAGCATCCACTACTTGATAGATATGTTCATTTATAACAATATTGATACTGTGAATGATTTTGTTTGTTTTGTCATTGGACGATAGATATGGAAAGCTGCAAAGAAGTCGCTGAACTTACAGTACAGTAAGAGGCTTACAATATCGGCATGCGTAGAAATAATTTATTCGGTGTCGTATAAGTTAGGTATATTTGTACATCTTGGACTACACAATATTTGTATGATCTTTTTGGAAACTTTTTTTAATATTTTTACCTCCTTCCAAAATGTTAAAAACCGGACTCAAATACCAAGCGATTGTTAATCCCATACATTACGATAAACAACAAAACATCACTCAGGACATGTGACGTCACAAATGCAATAACCATCGACATGGCGTTCAAACAGCGGGTGAAAAATCGTGATTTTATTTATTAAAATAATAAATGAAAAATATTTATTTTTGAGTTTTAATCAAAATATAATCGATGTATAACCTTTTTTCTACCTAATTAATGCATTTCACAAAATATTCCTCTCGAGTGCAAGTTCCCTATTATAGTGTGAAATTCGTTCACCCATTTTGTGCTTTTAATACTCGTTTAAGGTCAAAAATTTTATACACGACTTTAATGTCTAGTTTTAAAGTTTTTTTTTTAACACAAGTTACAGTACGCAGTGAAAACAGTGTGCTGGTACATACTGTTAATTAATAACATAATATTTATTTTCTTTGAATGTGTCGGGGAAGAATCGCGGCAATAGTGGACCAGATAGTGACGCTACTTACTTTGCCGAGACACTCGTTATTTTTGATGAGTACAAAGGAATAGGTGTTAAGATTAGTCAATATTTATTTACTCTCATCTAGACTAGTTTAGTGTTTATGCTTAAAATTGAAACACCTAATCTATGGAATCGAATATTTCAAATACTTTTGATACTATTCAAATAAAGAAACGAATAGTACATCGATCAAAAAATTATAAAAATACCTAACATTCATTAATTTGGGGGTTGAATTATTTTTATTTATTATATGAATACAGTCAACATTTAAAACTCTCTTTTTCTGGAGTCTGTGTTATGGTAAGTTTAATATCTTATTTTTGAGTAATACCTCTACACAGGCTTGTCCTCATGAGGTATAATACTTGTTAATAGGTATATATTTTTAGTCATAATGTATGTATTAATTGACTTCTTGTGTTGTGTAAACTGTATGTATATAAATAAATAAATAATAAAAAAATTAAGTGTTGTCAAGATTATGTATTTTTGTACTTAATAATCTACGCACTTTTGACCTATTTCTAAAATTTATATAATATTTAAACCAAGGAGATCATGAATAATCTAAAAAATAAATGAAAATCGATCAAAAAATTTATTCTTAGAAATATTCTTTAACAAAACCGAAGAGATCATTAAACATTTCAAAATTCTATACCATATCGAAAATTTGGCGACGGGGGGGGGTAGAAATTTGAGAGGAGAGGTATTTACTGAAATTACTCTAAGGATTATTCCTTACATCGGTAAAATACCCGTTATCTAATAACGGGTATTTTGCTCGGATTACCCCACGGTACTCGGTATGAAATTATATCCGGTATTGACATCACTACGACAAAACAACTCAACATACTCAACATAAGGGTTGGTTCACGGGAGCATAAATGTCACTCGGCGTGAACGACCATGAAGTTGCAGTGAGTGGTGAATGTAGCCTCGGATAATCGTGAATAACTTAGAGCATTTTAATACCCAATGTCATCGTAATGGTGCCATTATTTTTTACGTCTTGATTTTATTATTATTTTTTATTGCTTTTATAGCTTTTAAAATATTTTTTTTTGGATTTACTTTTTGTTACAATTTCTTAAATTTGCCAACGTGTAAAAGACGTAAATTATAAATATATTTAAATAAATAAATATTTTTATTATTATTTGACTGGCGCCTTTTTATAGTAGCATTCCAGTACTTTTGTGTTTCTTTTAAATGATAAAAATATTTTTGTCTCTAACGAAGGAATAAATTATTTTAAAAGGTATCTTTAAAATTAACAGTTAAAGTAATAACTACTTGATTAGTTTATAACTAATTTATTGCTTTATACTTTTTTTTAAATTATGCCATTATCTAACTTTCTGAGCTTGTATACCTACTTTCCAAATACTTGTTACAAGTTTATATCCTAAATTTATCCAAACGAATTCACTGAATCAGCGTCAGAAAGTATAAATGACAATTACGCAGAAATCGAGTATATTTTCTGAGACTATAATTATTTTGTTACACATTTTGAAAACATAGTAACATACAGTACATGAACACTATGAATGCGTACTGGCATTGTATAGGTACTTTCAAAATATGCGTCGTCGACTGATCACTCGGTGACTGTCTGAACGCAGCCCAAATGCGACGCACCGAACAAAATTTATTTCTTACAAAATGGTCGTCATTCCCCTCCCCGCGCAGCTACAAAATGTTTACCAAAGTGTCTGTCCATTACTCTATTTAGGTCCATGTGTAAAGCTGATACACTATGTACATAGTTTGCTTTGACCATGGACCTAAATAGAGTAATGGACAGACACTTTGGTAAATATTTTGTAGCTGCGCGGGGAGGGGAACGGCGGGCATTTTGTATGAAACAAATTTTGTTCGGTACATCGCATTTGGGCTGCGTTCAGAACATGCGTCTCGCTGAAGGAACTTCAAAAACGCTCGGCTTCGTTCGGATCCCCTCGGTTCAGCTCGGGTCTAGCTAGTAACACAGTACTAACTACTAGATAGATAGATTTAATGTGGGGATGGAATAGATAGGTGTAATGATAATAATATATATATTATTATAATTAAAAACATCAGAACTGCACACATGTAAACCATCCTCTCTTGACGTCATCATCCATACTAAACTCGACAATAATTCTTGTTTTTCAGGTAAAACGCATGTTTTTAAATTATAGTCGGCATTCATACACGAACTATGTAAGAAAATGCGACATAAAAAACGTGCACATGGTTTACCCGAAAAGCAAGAAATGGGGAAATATTATCATCGCAAAAATGAACATCATAGTTAGAACTTGTCGCCCTACCCTGTCTTATTATGTCAACAAAACAATCAAATCAAAACGAAGTCATCAAAGATCAAACTGTCAAAATCAGTCGGATTGATAGATCCGAGCACAGATTATCACCCGAAGGAACCCGAACGAAGCCGAGCGTTTTTGAAGTTCCTTCAGCGAGACGCATGTGCGTTCAGACAGTCACCGAGTGACGACGCATATTTTGAAAGTACCTATACAATGCCAGTACGCATTCATAGTGTTCTTGCACTGTATGTTTTCAAAATGTGTAACAAAATATAGTCTCAGAAAATATACTCGATTTCTGCGTAATTGTCATGTATACTTTCTGACGCTGATTCAGTGAATTTGTTTGGATAGATTTAGGATATAAACTTGTAACAAGTATTTGTGAAGTATACAAGCTCAGAAAGTTAGATAATGGCATAATTAAAAAAAAAGTATAAAGCAATAAGTTATAAACTAATCAAGTAGTTATTACTTTAACTGTTAATTTAAAGATACCTATTAAAATAATTTATTCCTTCGTTAGAGACAAAAATATTTTTATCATTTAAAAGAAACACAAAAGAACTTGAATGCTACTATAAAAAGGCGCCAGTCAAATAATAATAAAAATATTTATTTATTTAAATATATATATAGTTTACGTCAAATTGAAGAATGGATCAAGAATGTTATTGAGAATTTAGAGGAAATCTGGTTCATCAGAGCTCTGACTGAGGCTGTGTATAAATATGTACTAGTTCCAACAGAAAATGCAAAACCGAGATTTGACGATGTTCAAGCCAAACAGCGATTAAACACATACAACCCACTTTTAGTCACATTCATCGGAGACAAACACAATCCTGAATTAGAATTGAATTGTCTCTATGCAATTCAGCGTTTAATACACAAACTTGAACATCCAATGAGTAAGTATGAGAATGATTTAAAAACTAACAAAAAAGAATTCCAGCATACATTGATTTTTCTATACAATAGGGTGCCAGAAATTGGTTTTCATCTCTTGCTCAGAAGTGTTATGTTAATCACAACACACTCCGCTTTGAAGTGAGAGTTTGTGGGTTTTATACATAATGTTTCTGTTTACTTTTTGGAATTGAAATGTGAATAATTTATCTATAATGGTTTGAATTTAAAGAAGATATTTTAGTTATTTCATCGACAATATTGACATGAATTTCAGTTTTTTATATGCATGATACAATAATAGGGAACTTGCACTCGAGAGGAATATATTGTGAAATGCATTAATTAGGTAGAAAAAAGGTTATATATCGATTATATTTTGATTAAAACTCAAAAATAATTATTTTTCATTTATTATTTTAATAAATAAAATCACACTTTTTCGCCCGCTGTTTGAACGCCATATTGCTGGCTATTGCATTTGTGACGTCACATGTCCTGAGTGATGTTTTGTTGTTTATCGTAATGTATGGGATTAACAATCGCTTGGTATTTGAGTCCGGTTTTTTACATTTTCGAAGTAGGTAAATATATCTTGGATTGATACAAAATGTTTCCAAAAAGATCATACAAATATTGCGTAGTCCAAGGTGTACAAATATAACTTATACGACACCGAATAAATTATTTCTACGCATGCTGATATTGTTAGCTGCATACTGTACTGTAAGTTCAGCGACTTCTTTGCAGCTTTCCATATCTATCGTCCAATGACAAAACCAACAAAATCATTCGCAGTATAAATATTGTTATTAGGTAATGAACACATCTATTAAGTAGTGGATGCTTATGGTGTCGACATTTGTTACTATATCCTTAAAATACTATCTGATTTACAATAAAAATCTTTTGGTTTTGACACAATGGCAGTCAGAAACACATTCGGTGTGGATATATTTGTAGATGATCGATGACTCAATTCAGCACAAGCTATAAATTTAACTTCTGTGCTAACTTCAGCCAACTTTGATTTTTTCCAATAACATTGGACAGATTTTTTAGCAGGATCTTCACTCCGACCATGCACCCAGTACAGAAAAGTAATGGCGTATTTAGAACCTGTAATCACTAATCAGACCTAAGAATGATGGAAAATTGATAATAATTGCCATTGAATATTATGTAATTATAGACCATTAAAGGATGACGTCACAGAAAAATCCGTGAGGGGCATCAGGCATCCCAACACAACACATTCACAGTGTTTACGGTGTAATATTAGGTGGGACGCCTAAAGAATAGATACCTAATAATAAAAAAAAAACTGTCAGTGTCGATTTTGTTATAATTTTGTTGTCTGACTTTCTTTTTTTTCTCTTATGGCATAACATCCTACAAGTATGATTTGCGCAATTTGATTGTTTGCCCCCCACGCAAAAGCAAATCCATAGACAAGACCACGTGACCTTTAATGGTCTATTACACAATGTTGTATTGCATTTACAAATTAGTAATAACATTATAAGACAAAGCTATAGCGTCTACCGGCGGGTTTATTATTATATGCATGATAAATATCCGATCGCCCCTTGAGAAAATCGTTTTCCGTCATTATAACTAAATTAAAAAATAGGAACTGATGTATGTTTATACGTAAAAATTTAATCATCTTGAAGTTTTTGGCAAAAAAGCGTTCAAACCCAAACCACAACAGTAAATAACCTCGTCAAACTAATAGATATATACTACGAAATGTACTAAGCATTTGTAGACACAGAGATCGAAGGGACGTATGACGTCATCAAAATGGCGCTTTCGGATGTGGTGTTTTCGCGGAAATTCAAAAATCAAAATTTCAAAATGCTATAAAACAGAAATTAATCAACGTATCGAAAAATAAATTACTGATATGTGTTACTGATTACTTTATTTATGATTCTAAAGAATAAAAAAAATATGTGCAAGTTCCCTATTGTTGAATATTTTTTACTTCATTTCATATTTATTACATTCAATAAATATGGCAAGAATATTTAAACTTTCAATCAATTACCTAATTGGTAGAAAATAAATTGAAGATAGCACACAATATGTGGAGCACCCGGTAAAGAACTGGTCTCCCACTCTTCTCCTTAAGTTTTCGAGTGTCCTGTAAAAGGCAGGTATTCGAAAAAATTAAGACATTGTACATCTTAAATTCAGCGATGAGGTTTGTCACCCATCCTGAATATCTTGATTTTATATTGGCACGAAGAGGACAGCTTGAATGTTTCTTACATGCAGCTGGTCTGCTGGTTACCCCACTTGTGGGATATGCCGTGATGGTATAGTAGTAGTAGTAGTATAGTTTACGTCTTTTACACGTTGACAAATTTAAGAAATTATAACAACAAGTAAATCCAAAATAACAAAAATAATTTTAAAAGTTATAAAAGCAATATAAAATAATAATAAAAACAAGACGTAACAAATAATGGCGCCATTACGATGACATTTGGGTCATAAAAACGCTCTAAGTTATTCACGATTATCCGGGTTTATATTCACCACTCACTGCAACTTCATGGTCGTTCAGGTAGCTCGACATCGAGTGACATTTATGTTCCCGTGAACCAACCCTTGTATGTTTAGTTGTTTTAAAAATGTATCAAGTTTTTGCACATCAGTTGAATTTTTCATATCGGGTTTTGTTTTTATATCTAGAAGAATAGGACTTATGATTAACATGGTGATGTGCGCTATAAATGGTTGTGGTTATAAATCCAATCCAACTTTCGCAGGAAACAGGATTGTCATATTTTCGGTAAGTTGTTTTGTATTGTAGTTTTTATCTTAATATATATTGCGATTTTAAAGTCGTTTATATTATAATTCGTATACTTATAAATGATCATAATAATGTTATAAACGTTCTATGTAATTATCTGTCCTTATTCTCCTATATGTACACATGTAACTTGTTTTCCATTCTGTCATCTGACAATACAAAGAACCTACAATCTGATGTTTGGTTTTTTTACCCGTTAGAATGAAATGTTTCATGCATACAAATCTGATCAGGTTAATGATATTATCGCATGTTTATAAACAAAATCATTTTTTGTAGTTTTCCAAAGGATCCAGAAAGGAGAAACTGGACATTATCCAATATTTGACACCAAGTAAACATAGTGTTTTGTGTTCAAAAACATCTCGTTTTTCTGCGAGGTTGGAGAAAAACGTCATTCTTACAAAATATCCTGGGTTTCCCACTCAGTTGGAAGTTAGTATGTTTTATATTATTCATTTAGATATATCTAATCTTTACTCCGTAACACAGCTTCTCTTGTGCTTAGAGATAGAGAATGTATGTAGAGATGACATAAAGCCACACATTGATCATCATAGATACGCTGTGAAATAACATGCACCTGTCCTTGCAAACCTGGACCCTGTCATCTTGGAGTTAATAATACATGTGTAAAATAATAACTCTTGCCACACTCACAATACAACCTGCATAGCAAAATATTTTCAAGAGTTTTGTGAAGCTATTCTAAATAATATTATGTACATTATTATAAAATTGTGTAGAATTAATTTAAAATGTTGGTTGATTTATGTCGCTCAGTGTGGATTACTATTGTGGATCAGCGTATACAAGTACTTATATGGTATTTTTTTATGTTTCAGAGAAAGATCGCAGAATATTGTCAGCAATTGAGAGTTTGGTGCCAGTAGCTGAATATTCAATACCTCCAGTTGACAATATAATACCAACAGTTGACAGGATAGATGTGAGTTCGTACATCAATCCACCTGTGCAACATGTCTTCAACCTACCATAGCATACATCCAGTCACTCAACAAGTTAGTGCTCTTCAGAGGGCTTTGAGTTTGTTGTATGTTAATTACAATGCATTTTGTTAATTACAATGCATCACTCAGTTTCTCCTGTTTATTTTTATATATTCAATAAAACTATCAAAATTTGTTTTTATTTCTAGCTATAATTTCTGTACATTTTTTTTATATTTTCCTTCAATTGTCATTCATTCTCTCCATATTGTGTGTATATGAAAACAATGTTTAAAAATAAATACTGAATGATTTTGAAACGAATTACTCAATTTTATTAACTCATCCTATTCCCTATTACATCAAATATATGAAAACATTAAGTTATGTGGCATTGTAATTATTTTAAGAAGTAAATATAATGTTTTCTGATACTGTGTGAATAATCTCCATACATTGCCCATACAAATGTTAAATAAAGTGTTTCATACAAAATGGCCACCGTCGATTTCCCTTCCTCACTTTTTGGCTTCGCTGGCATTCATACAAATTACTATAAACGTTCCATCCCCTACCTATATACATCCATGGCTTTGACGAGTACCTAATAGTAGCTATAGCTACCTACAGACTACTGTATACATAATTATTATATGTAAATTTAACACATGAAACTACCATATAGTTTACATACTGTATATATCTATAGTTTATAATTGTACACTCTTCTACGAAAATTTTCGAGTGTCCTAAAAACGACAGGTGTTCGATAAAATAAAGACATTTTATATCTCAAATTTAGCGATAAGTCTACCACTCGTCTTAATTTATTATTGGCACAGAGAGAACAGCCTGCGTGTTTATTACAAGCAGATATTTTGGATAATGAGTGCACACAGCACAGCTAAGTAAATTACATTTTCTACCTATTTTTTCCTTTCAATAGGAATATCGTGTGAAATGCGTTACCGCTCTTCGCGTTTTCACGTTCTTATGGCTCTTACATAATAATTATTATGTAGATAGTCAAGTGTGAGCTATTGTAAATTTATCATAATCTGCGACATGAAACAGAGTCTAGTCAGCCTACTTACTGTCTGTGTTTATACTTGGACTTATACTACAGTGGGTATACTCTACCATACACTTACGTACTGTGTATAGGTAGGTATATACCTACTTAAAACAAGGAGGGAAGGGGTGAATCTGAATCGATAATCTGGCGCAAGCGTAGGTATTATAGTACACTACACACTACCAACTTACCTCACAAGACGTAATAAAAATTGTGCATTTATGTATTATGATGGAGTAGACTCATCTCCCAAAGAATGTTGGAGTATTGTGTAAGAACGATTTCAAAATTCTTTTTCTTTTACAAATTACGTTAACGATAACATTTGATGTCGGCGTAGGTAACAGTTCCGCACAATATATTATCATTTTTACTTTTATGCAAACAATATACCCTCTAACTATATTTTTATTGGTTAAGTTCTAGGTAAATAGTTCTAAGAATAAAGTAAAAATTGCTAAGTATAAGGCAGCTTTCAGACACTTGTATATTCAGCTTGGTAGGTAGGTAGGTAGGTACCTAATCGTAATAATTATTGACAGATTGTATCGTTGAAAGGAAAACGAGAGTTCACTATTTTTTTTAATAGAAAAAACTATTCAACAGGTTATGTGATGTAAAAAAACTATTGAGCGATGTTATAAATATGTACTTAAATAAGTTTATAATTTATTCTATCATTCAGCAAAATATAACTCGTTCATATACCTATGTACTACCTATAAGCTTATGCTAAAGGTAGGTATATTTTATTGGAAGAATATGGAGATGGTACATTATTATGGAATTATGAATTGTTTGATAACTTCTCTTGAGCAACTAAGTTCTATTGAATCAAGTACAATGAAAATTTTGATATTTACGTCTTCGGTGCTCTTCTCAGAAGGATAAAATGTCAATCACAGACAAATCAAACATAATAAATCAAGAAAGATTAACAACAATGACAAAAAAAATACAAAAAGCATAATTATCATTATATTATTTACTATCCAATTTTGTACCACAGGCCGAAAAAAGACACTTGTTATTAGGCTTTCAGATGGTGAGACACGAAAATTGCCGCTATCAGCGTAATGAAAAGACATTGCCCTCTCAACAGGAACATACGTCTACCTCCCATACCTAATTTCCACCAAGGGAGATAGGATGAACACAACAAGTTGTTTTATGCTTACATTGCCCTCTCCCATACCTATGTAATTTCCACCAAGGGAGATAGGATGAACACAACAAGTTGTTTTATGCTTACATTGCCCTCTCCCATACATAATTTCCACCAAGGGAGATAGGATGAACACAACAAGTTGTTTTATGCTTACATTGCCCTCTCCCATACATAATTTCCACCAAGGGAGATAGGATGAACACAACAAGTTGTTTTATGCTTACATTGCCCTCTCCCATACCTATGTAATTTCCACCAAGGGAGATAGGATGAACACAACAAGTTGTTTTATGCTTACATTGCCCTCTCCCATACCTATGTAATTTCCACCAAGGGAGATAGGATGAACACAACAAGTTGTTTTATGCTTACATTGCCCTCTCCCATACATAATTTCCACCAAGGGAGATAGGATGAACACAACAAGTTGTTTTATGCTTACATTGCCCTCTCCCATACATAATTTCCACCAAGGGAGATAGGATGAACACAACAAGTTGTTTTATGCTTACATTGCCCTCTCCCATACATAATTTCCACCAAGGGAGATAGGATGAACACAACAAGTTGTTTTATGCTTACATTGCCCTCTCCCATACCTATGTAATTTCCACCAAGGGAGATAGGATGAACACAACAAGTTGTTTTATGCTTACATTGCCCTCTCCCATACCTATGTAATTTCCACCAAGGGAGATAGGATGAACACAACAAGTTGTTTTATGCTTACATTGCCCTCTCCCATACATAATTTCCACCAAGGGAGATAGGATGAACACAACAAGTTGTTTTATGCTTACATTGCCCTCTCCCATACCTATGTAATTTCCACCAAGGGAGATAGGATGAACACAACAAGTTGTTTTATGCTTACATTGCCCTCTCCCATACCTATGTAATTTCCACCAAGGGAGATAGGATGAACACAACAAGTTGTTTTATGCTTACATTGCCCTCTCCCATACATAATTTCCACCAAGGGAGATAGGATGAACACAACAAGTTGTTTTATGCTTACATTGCCCTCTCCCATACATAATTTCCACCAAGGGAGATAGGATGAACACAACAAGTTGTTTTATGCTTACATTGCCCTCTCCCATACATAATTTCCACCAAGGGAGATAGGATGAACACAACAAGTTGTTTTATGCTTACATTGCCCTCTCCCATACATAATTTCCACCAAGGGAGATAGGATGAACACAACAAGTTGTTTTATGCTTACATTGCCCTCTCCCATACATAATTTCCACCAAGGGAGATAGGATGAACACAACAAGTTGTTTTATGCTTACATTGCCCTCTCCCATACATAATTTCCACCAAGGGAGATAGGATGAACACAACAAGTTGTTTTATGCTTACATTGCCCTCTCCCATACCTATGTAATTTCCACCAAGGGAGATAGGATGAACACAACAAGTTGTTTTATGCTTACATTGCCCTCTCCCATACCTATGTAATTTCCACCAAGGGAGATAGGATGAACACAACAAGTTGTTTTATGCTTACATTGCCCTCTCCCATACATAATTTCCACCAAGGGAGATAGGATGAACACAACAAATTGTTTTATGCTTACATTGCCCTCTCCCATACATAATTTCCACCAAGGGAGATAGGATGAACACAACAAGTTGTTTTATGCTTACATTGCCCTCTCCCATACATAATTTCCACCAAGGGAGATAGGATGAACACAACAAGTTGTTTTATGCTTACATTTTTCTTCGCTTTCTCTACATTCATGCAATTTCTCATACACGCCGATTTCTTTAACTCAACACGCGACCGTTATTGAGAATTTGATTTAATCCACATAGTCAAGCCATGTTGTTCTCAGAAGTCTTCTCTTCTTTCAGACCAATACACTCTCTTCATCATCTTTTCATCACCCATTCGCTCCACCTGTTCAAATCATCGTAGTCTATTTATTCGCATCCTGTCCATAAAACTCCTGTCGCATGTGCTCATTCTTCAAAATATCCAAATTCTTTACCCTGTCATGCAATGTTTAACCATTCATTCTTCTCAGCGATCGCATCTCCACAGCATTTATTCTACTTTCGTTCTTCTTAAAAACAATACAAGTTTCGCTTATATACGAGTACAAAAGTGTCGGTACCAGAATGGTATTGTGCATCAGCATTTTGGGTATATTCGCCACGTCGCTGTTGGCAACAATGGATCAAAGCATTCACTCAAGAATTCACTCTAGTACCAATTTTCTTCTTTCGATGTCCGTATCGCATTTTCCATCCCTCGCAAATAAACTTCCGAAATATTCATACTCACTTGCTCCAAACATTCATCGTCAACCTGTATTATTTCATAAATCGTATAATTTTCGTTTTCCCTTTCAAATACGAGCGCTTTCGTCTTTACAACATGCATTTTCAAGCCATTCATACTACAACTACCATGATACACCATAAAATGAATTGGTACATGCTAAAAGGAAACTTGAACCCTACTAGACTAATATTTTGTATGAAAATTTCAAAATACCACATTTTGAAAACTACTTGGATTACATAGAAAAAATTATTAGATAATATTTAAAAAACACTTCTTTTTTGTGTCGAAGTGGTGAAATTATTTTAATTAAAGAAAAATAAGTACCTACCTATTACTCTATTTTTCTCCCGAAGATTGTACTGTAAAGTATGTATTCTGACAAAAAATCAGTTGAGATTGACAATTTTTCTCCATTTTTCACATTAAATAATGACCTTGAGATAAAGTTTCGGTACTTTTTTAAAAAGATAATTTAAAATCAGTTTATACCAAAATATAGATCATGGGTGGCCAACCTTTTCAGCAGCCGGGCCAAATTTCAGAATGAGATTTCCTACCGGGCCGCACAACAATATACCTACTCCAATAAGGAACATTTGATAATATTACTTCACCTTAAAATTTCTACCCCCCCCCCCCCCTCAAATTTTAAACATGGTTTAGGAATTTGAAATGTTTCAATACTCCTCGGTTTTCTTTGAGAATGTTTTCTCAAAATACCTACCTCTTTCAAAAAAGTATTTTAATTGATATATACTCCCTCCCTATACAGAGAGAAATCTCTAATAGGGAGGTAGAATATTATTATGATTGTTTTTTTATTGTTTATTGAAAATATTAAAAAAAAAAGTAAAGGGCACTTGTACCGACTATTTTTTTTTTTTTAAAAGTGTGCATATGCTTCGCGGGCCGCACGTAGACACCCAACGGGCCGCATACGGTCCGCGGGCCGGGTTGGCCACCCTTGATATAGATCCTTATCTACTTAATATAAGTACTACTTTTTATATTTCGATACGTTTACAAATAAGAAATATAATATCTTAATATCATGTTATTCAAAAAAAAGTATTCCAAAAACAGCTCCGATATCACTAACATAATTTCTGCCACTTAGCAATGTGCATGTGATAACTAGCATATTATGTGATTATTATCATATTATTACCTACACCCGTTTTATATATCGCTGCTCTACAGCTACGCTATATGCGTTCCCAGCGACTGCATTGATTTGTACACATCCTTCATCTACATATAATTACCGAATGAGAATTTTGTAAAGATCTTTTTTATTCAAAGTCATCTACAGCGCGATAGAAAAATAACTCAAAAAATCTAAGTCTAAAAAAAACCTTGTCTGAAATTAGTGTCAACATATTTATCCTGGTTGTTTTCAAATGGAATTATACTATAATCAGTTTGATATAGGTAAATTTAGACGTTTGCAAAATATTGCGCAACCTGCTCTAAAAATCAAATTTTATATCGCCTATACAAGAATGAAATGGCTGTAATTAAAAGCGGAGAGAGCTGCGCAGAAGCGAGAGTAGAACAAGGTGTAAGACAGGGATGCTCAATGTCGCCAGCACTCTTTAACTGCTATATACAGCAAGCTATTGATGAACTCAGAGAAGAAATGAAGAATTGGACAGGAGTAAAAATAAATGGGAAAAAGGTTGACATGATTAGATATGCTGACGACATAGCACTGCTCGCAGACTCCGAGATGGAGCTGAACGAAGCCTTAGGAAAAATGGAAAGTATACTGTTGTCAAAGTACAACATGAAAATAAATAAAGATAAAACAAAATGTATGGTCGTTGGAAGGGAGGAAGCGACTGCGAACATTGCCATAAATGGAGTGAGCATCAAACAAGTAAGAGAATTCGTGTACTTGGGCAGCAGAATAAACCAGGACGGACGCTCCAAATCAGAAATTGTGAGCAGAATAAACCAGGCACGAATTGCCTTTAACAAAAAATCCAAAATATTAGAATCCCCTAATATTGATCTAAGCGTGAGGAAGAATCTCACTAAAGCCTTTGTGTGGAGCATTCTGCTATATGGATGCGAGACGTGGACCATCAGTAAGAGGGAAAGCGGACGGTTAGCGGCATTTGAAATGTGGTGTTATAGACGCATGCTGAAGATTCATTGGTCGGAACACGTCGAAAACGAAGAAGTGTTAACCAGGGTTGGCGAAAAAAGGCAACTCCTCAAAAGAATCTGCCAACAACGAGCTAATTGGATTGGCCACAACATCAGGCACCCAGGACTGCTCATCGCAATCGCAGAGGGCAGGACCGAAGGCACAAATGGCAGAGGTCGACCGAGAGACGCCTATATGGACCAACTGAAGAGGGACATGAGCTGTGGCTCATATATGGAGTTGAAGAGACTGGCTGAGAATAGGGAGGAGTGGAGAAATAAGTCAAAACTCGTTGCAGACCAATCCAATGGATTGTAACTCATTATATATATATATATATATATGGGTATATTATACTTAGGTACAGATCAACATATTATTCTGTCCTCTACGTGGGTGTTTTTATATCGTATGGGTATATTATACTTAGGTACAGATCAACATATTATTCTGTCCTCTACGTGGGTGTTTTTATATCGTATGGGTATATTATACTTAGGTACAGCAGGGTTACTCTTGACAAAACTAAACACGATCTTAATCTAGTCTTGATCTTGATCATACGACACACGAAGTGACTATAGTCAAAAACATCGCGCTACCGCTAACGCGCGATCGGTTTTCGTGTATTTTTGGCCAATAGTCACTTCGTGCGTCGTATGATCAAGATCAAGACTAGATTAAGATCGTGTTTAGTTTTGTCAAGAGTAGCCCTGCTGATCAACATATTATTCTGTCCTCTACGTGTGTGTTTTTATATCGTATGGGTATATTATACTTAGGTACAGCAGGGTTACTCTTGACAAAACTAAACACGATCTTAATCTAGTCTTGATCTTGATCATACGACGCACGAAGTGACTATTGGCCAAAAATACACGCAAACCATTCATGCGTTAGCGCCTAGCGGTAGCGCGGTGTTTTTGACAATAGTCCCTTCGTGCGTCTTATGGGGTGTTCACATTTGGCGAATATCGCTAGCCGAATTTCAAAATATAACGCCAGGCGAAAAAACAAAATTCGCCGTACGCCCATTGATCGTCACACCTGTTCACACAAGTCCACCGATATAGAAACGATCTGTCAGATGCGTTTTGATTTTGACACTGTTTTCAAAATGGCGTCGAGATGGAGATCGCGAAGTGTTTATTTTTAGTCGAAAATGTTATAGTAGAGGTTATAAGGCGCCTTTTAATCAAGGAAACAAACGCCACAAACCAACAACAAAGATAACAGCTGTCACGAAGCGGGAAACATTTATAAAATTTATAGGTTATAAAGTTTTTACCATAGATATGAACGCCGCGCTCATCTGCGCATGTGCGAATCGTTCAATCGTCCGAAAATGTTGGAAGGTGGTCAACTCGAGACGATATCGTTTCTACTGGTTTTTATCGTTTCAGACTAGCTGTCATTTTGTTCACACGGTTCAAATGGCTGGCGATATTTTGGTGCCTGGCGATATTCGCCAAAGTGAGAACACCACATTATGATCAAGATCAAGACTAGATTAAGATCGTGTTTAGTTTTGTCAAGAGTAACCCTGCAGATCAACATATTATTCTGTCCTCTACGTATGTGTTTTTATATCGTATGGGTATATTATACTTAGGTACAGATCAACATATTATTCTGTCCTCTACGTGTGTGTTTTTGACATTGGATCATTGTTGTGCCTGGTACAAACGATCCATTTAGCTACAATTCCTTAGACTTGTTTATTGCTTATTGAACATTTATTACATACTAATAGCAGCTAGAATTATTATTTTTATAGACCTTTTGATAGTTATGCTTATGACAATACAAATAGGATATTACCTTAATTAGAAGTTATACCTATTAATTAAACGTAGACAAAGTAGAGTAAACATGCTAATTTGTTTCTATTCTTATTTACCTATATCTACCTAATAGGCCGCGGCTGAGGACCAGCTGCGTAGGTAAACATAAAAATAGTATCGGTGACAAAACATAATAACCATTATGTACTTACAAGTGGGTATAGTGACAAGTAATAAGGTGATGTCCTAAATACCATAATATCATGCTCCTGTCATTCCTATGGAGCTCAGTTTGCGGGCATATCCTGTGGGAATGCCCGATGATGACGGATGCGAGAGATGTCATGATTAGGGTTGCCACCTTTTTTTATTGAAAATAAAGTACATTGGTCATTATAGGTAAGAAAAAAAAGTACGTAGTATCAAAATAAAGTACAATTTATTTTTCTTTATTATTATGTTTAAAAACACTTTTTTTTTTTTGCTTTTTGCAGTTTGTATCAAATGAGTATCTATACTAAACAATTGCACAGCATCTTTACAGTTTATATTTAAATTTAAGTAAATACGTAATTAATTTTTTTAAACATTTTTTCGGTGTAACACATTCACTATCTATTTGATCTGATTCACTATCGAAATTACATTTTCTATAAAACTTAAAATCGCATTCTTAAAGAGGCCCTTTTAATTTTCAACAAGTTTGGCAGAAAAACTTTCAAAACTTGTTGACAGTGCAAACATTTTGATGTGATAAAATATGAAAACAAATATGTAATATCAACATTAGTTTTTTACTTAACAAAAAAAAAATTATTATAGCTTCATATTATTCTTTTATAAAAAAAGCATATTTTTAAAAATCGAAATCGGGGGTGTGTTTGGCAGACAATGCACGAGAATCCTACTATTTTTCAGATACATTTTTTTTAATATAACTAAAAGTAAGCAAGTTATTAAAAATATTAGTGTATGTTGTGTTGTATGTTAATTTTTGTGTTAATTTTTGTTGTGTTGTATGTTAGTGTTGTATGTTAATATTAGTGTATGTTGGAAAATATGTAATAAACTGTTTTTTTTTTTCATGGATATTGACCAATTCAAAAAATATTTTTCTTGATAAAATTTCTCATATTTTGAAACCAAAAATCACAAGTTTTGCGAGTTTTTCCACCAAATTTGTATAAAATTGATTATTACAACGTTTTTGATAGAGAGCGCTCGTAATGCACTCAAACCGCTTTGCACAAAACAAACAAGAAATTGTGACAATGCCACTGACATTGTTGACATTTGAGGTTAGGTTGCGTTCAGAAATTGATTAAAACAAGTGATTTAAGTGATGTGGCGCTGTGACGACACCGATTCAGCACCAATTGATAAATTTCGTTTAACGAAGAAATACTTACGACTAAACTTTTCAAAATCCCAAAGAAATCAAATCATGCGAAATAAAGTATTTTCGCGTACTTTATTTTTCTCATAAAGTATAAAGTACGATTACCTGAAATAACGTACAATACTTTATTATAAAGTACGGGTGGCAACCCTAGTCATGATTGATAGTATTAGTGATGATACTCTCAGACCCATCTGGGTCTGGAGAACTGATGATTTGTTCAAGGAATTTCAGGGCTTTCTTGGAGTTTGTGGATGTCTGGAAGTCTCGGTAGGATCTTCTGCGTGAGTCGAGCTCACCCCCATCTTACCTAGAGGAGCTTGATGATTGATTTTGTCTTGGATGATAGTGGTTATCGCTGGCCAACTCGTTTCTTCGTCTTTGTGGTGTCCTGTCTCCCTTGGTGGAGAGTAGTAGGTCTGGGTGGAATGTCCCTTGGGGAGGGAAGCGACTCCGGTAGCGGTGACTCTCGAGTTCACCGATCTAAATACCTAGATGAAGTTTCTAGACACCTCAACTCAGTTTTTTGCTCCAAAATATATGTTGATTTGTAAATTTTATATGTAATTTTTCTTTTTTAATTAATTATTAGTAGAATATTAATATTCATACTAATTCCTTTTGTACATAATATTATATCTATAGCTAAGAGACAGTAGAGAGATTTACCTATATGTAGGTACCTACCTCAGTTGCGCGTCGAGTCGTACGTGGGTAAGACGTGTTTCAGCGCTAGTGTTACTTCTACCTGCATTCGCTCACGGCAGCTATTTATAAACATAGTACAGCCGACGCACACAGTTGTAGTTAGGACTCAATCACACGGTTTTTCTAGTGTTCACTAAACTTTAAATTTTTTTTTCCGGTTATTGAACTTTTTGAATTTTTTATAGTAGTTTATTTTAAAATCCAACATATTTTAACGTGTAGTATACAATATGGAGACGGACGATCCCCCAGATAGGGGACCGGACCCGGAACCAAAGCGAAGACGAGAAGAAGAGACTGCCAGCCAACTACCTGACACACAGGAGAAACGTCCAGAGGATGAGCTGACTTATTCTCCACTAGCCCCGGGTCCTTATATAGTAATAGTTCAAGGAGAGAAGAGGCTCCATCCACTCACTTTTGGGGGACTACTACAACGATCTAGCGCACAAGGCATTATTCCTGATGGGGTAAAAACCGAGGGTGGAGGTAAAGTTCTGGTGACTTTTTCAACCCCCTCTTTTGCAAATAAATTTCTCAAATCAGATTTTATCAAAATTAATAATTTGAAAGCTTTTGTCCCAAGATACAAGGCAACAAAAATGGGGTTAATCCGTGGTGTCGCCACAGACATCACGATTGATGAACTGATGCAAAATGTAATAGTCCCTCCTCAGTGTGGCAAACTTCTAAAAGCCAGAAGGCTTAATAGAAAAGATGTTTCTTCAGGAACTTCCACGTGGGTTCCTTCCCAAACTGTGGTTTTGACCTTTGACGGACAATATCTTCCGAAAAACGTTTATTTTTACTATAATTCAATAAAAGTAGAGTTATACACATACCCTACAATAATGTGCTATCTATGCTGTAGGTATGGCCACACAAAAGACAAGTGTAGGTCCAAAGCCCGTTGCTACAAATGCAGTCAAGATCACCTAGGAGATGACTGTACAGCCAGTGGAAATACATTGAGATGCATTAATTGCTTAGGCTCCCATACAGCTAATAGTCCTCACTGTCCCGAATTAGAGAGGCAGAAGAAAATAAAACAAACAATGGCCAACGAAAATATTTCGTATTTTCAGGCCAATAAGCTTTGTATCCCTCAACCAAAAGCCTATAGTGAGGTCGTTAAGACATCACCATCTTTAACAAATGCTACAAAGAATAGTCAATTAACAAACACTTCATCATATAGACAAACTGTCCTTTCTCACAAAACACCTCGTAATATCAATCAAAGAACAAATTCAGATAAAAAAGACCACGAATCTTTGTTAGCATATAAAAATGGACAAGCATCACTTGCAGAGGATGGATGTGCTCTTAGCTATCCCTCTGCCCCCGAAAATTCCCATCAAAATTTCATAAATCCTGATAAAGACTCAATGATACAATTATTGTTCAAGGTATTAATGTCAATCATATCATCTTATGAAGAATTACCGTCCAACGTTGCCTCAGCTCTTCCAATATTAAATCTTATCCTAAACAATGGCTCAACATCAAAATGAAAATTCTTCTGTCACTCATTTTTTTAAAAATTCTATTCCTATCCTTCAATGGAATTGCAGAAGTGCTGTTCCAAATAAAAGTGAATTGATTTACTTATTAAACAAATACAACATTAAAATAGCTGCTCTTTCAGAAACTTGGTTAGGAGCAGACAGTTTATTCAAAGTTTCCGGATTTCAATGCTTCCGATGTGACCGCTCCGAAAGAAAAGGTGGAGGAGTTGCTCTTTTGGTCAGCTCAACCATCCCTCATGATCTCATTCCAATTCCTCATAACCCATTCTTAGTGGTCGTAGCAATGGTCATTGACGGTATTGGATATGTATCCGTATATATACCTCCTAATTCTGGTTTCGATCTAAATTATTGGAACTCTATTGTACCACTGTTGCCTTCTACCTTTTTTGTTCTAGGAGATTTCAATGCCCACTCACCTGTCTGGGGTAGTTATACCTCTGATAGAGCTGGGAACTGCATACTCTCTTTCGTTGATACTAACAATCTATGTGTTTTAAACGACGGATCCCCAACAAGACTCACATCTCCAAACCAACACCCTAGCGCTGTAGACATATCTATCTGTACCAGCGATATTTCATCTTCTATAAATTGGTCAATACTAGATGATTCTTTGTCTAGTGACCACTTTCCCATTATTATAAATCTCTGTACAAAGCGCTCAGTTCTTCCTTCCAAAAGCAAACACTCGTATAACCTTAATAAAGCTGATTGGAACCTATTTGCAGAAATAATTAAACAAAAAACAGTATTATTGTTACAAAACGCAGATAGATCGGTAGATGATTTAAATACTTTTATAAACAAAACACTAGCAGAAACTGCCAATGTCTGTATTCCCCAAAAACGGAAAGGTACATGTCATTCAACTCCAAAAAATGTACCATGGTGGGATAAAGAATGTACGGAATTGGTTGAAGAGAGACGATCTATTATGCATAAATTTAGGAAAAATATGAATATGGTAAACTTCCTCGAAGCCAAAGCTATCCAAGCTAAGGTTAAGAGGAAACTAAGATATAAAAAGCGTATGGGATGGAAACAATTTTGTCAGTCACTGTCTCCTAATTCTACACCATCGTACGTTTGGAATATGATTAGACGTTATAAATGTTCTTTAAATATAACAAACGTACCACATTCCCCAGCACTATGGATAGAGGAATTCACTGACCGAATTGCCCCCAATTATGTACCTCATATTAAAGAACTGGAGGTGCCAATCATAGAAACTTCTCCTAATACACCAACCCATCCAATGGAACTTCCATTTTCTTTTGATGAGCTCATTAACAGTTTACATAAAACAAAAAAATCAGCTCCAGGAATTGACAAGATTTCCTACATATTTCTTAAAAAATGCCCTGAGATTTTCTTGTACCGATTGCTTGATATGTTTAATCAAGTAATTCTGTCAGGAAAAGTACCCCACGAATGGAAACAATATCTAATAATACCGATATTAAAACCAGGCAAGGACCCCAAATGTGGAGCTTCATATAGACCAATTTCTCTAGCTTCATGCATATCAAAGGTCATGGAACGCTTGATAAAAGCAAGAATGGAGTGGCATGTGGAACGTAATTGTCTTTTGCCTCCTTTTCAATTTGGTTTCAGAAGGGGCTTGTGCTGTATAGATAGCCTGAGTACTCTTGTGATTGATGTTCTATTATCATTCTCCCAAAAAGAATTTACTGTGGGTCTTTTCCTAGATATTGATTCAGCTTACGACAATGTAAGCTTACCATTGCTTCACCAAAAACTTCTGAAATTACAAATTCCCCCACTCATAGCTAATTTTATTTTTAGTCTTTTTTCAGAGAGAACCATCGTCATAAAGGAAGAAACAAAAGATATCACGAGAACTATTAGAAAGGGCTTGCCACAGGGTTCAGTTTTGAGCCCACTTCTGTTTAATATCTACTGCTCAGATCTACATGTTCAACTCTCAGAGCAATGCAAAGTTTTACAATATGCAGATGACATTGTTATCTACACCTCTCATAGCAAATTGGATAAAGCCATTGAAATCATAAATTCCTCCGTGCAAATATTGAATGCCTGGCTCAATAAAAACTCAATGCAGCTATCACCGTCAAAATCTAAAGTCCTTGTATTCTCAAGAAAACATCAAAACCCTCCGGTCACAGTTACCATTGATAATGTTCTCATTCCCCAAGTTACCGAACATAAGTTTTTAGGTGTTACCCTAGATAGAAAACTATCTTGGGGCCAGCACATTAACAATATTTCGACAAAATGTGAAAGAAATATAAACATTTTAAGAAGTGTGGCTGGAGTGTCATGGGGATCACATCCATCTACCATGAAAAATATATATCATGCCATGATAAGAAGTCATCTTGACTTTGCTAGTTTTCTATTAGATCCCATTCCAAGACATTTGGAAAACAAACTTGAAAGAATTCAATCTAAATGCCTTAGATTGATAACCGGAGCCATGCACTCATCTCCCATAAATTCATTACAGGTTGAATGTACGGAGATGCCCCTGACACTGAGAAGGCAATACCTAGCAGAAAGATTCTTGCTCAAAAGAATAGCTTTTATTGATCATCCTCTATTAATGAACATTATGAAATTGAAACACGTATGTCTCTCTAACAGATATTGGTCTTCCAAAAAAATGCCTCATCTTTGTGCTGGATTTGCAATGATTTTCCCTTTATTTAAAGGAAAGCGCTATCCATTTCCCTCCCCAGTATATGATTTACCCTTCAGAGCCACTTTGTTGTTTCCCAATGTTCACAAAAACATCGGTTTGTACAAGAATACAAAACTCCCAAATAAACCAACTAATCAAATTTTCATAGATGAGGTTGAAACAAATTGGCCAACTCACACTAGAATATATACTGATGGATCTAAGCTTAGTAATGGAAACTGTGGAGCTGCTATATTTATACCATCGAAGAAACAAACATTTTCTCTTAGAATACCCCGCGAATCTTCTGTATTCACTGCCGAGTGTTTTGCTATGAGGGTAGCCTTAAAATGGTGTTTATCACAGTCACAGCTCAATGTATCTCATTCCTTGAATAATTTTATAATTTTTTCAGATTCATTATCTCTTATACAGTGTCTTGCAACTCCTTTTGGTGGTAATTCCTACGACCAGTTATTGTTAGAGGTAAGGAGACTACTAGAGAGATTGAGAGAAGAGGAAAAAGATATTGTGATTGTATGGATTCCAGCTCATTGCGGTATTTCTGGCAATGAGGAGGTGGATGCATTGGCCAGAGCAGCGGCAGTGAGTGGACCCGATGTCTCGGATTTCTCAGTCACAGTGAGTGATCTTTTGCGGGTTGTTGCAGCAAAGGGGAGAGAAAAATGGAATTCTCTTTGGGACATAACCTCAAAAACCAAAGGGGTGTGGTACAAGAAAGTTCAAGAACATATTCCGTCCAAACCTTGGTATCATGGCAAAGGATTGACAAGGGAATTTGTTACAACAATATCACGAATGCGCATAGGGCACACTCGTCTAGATAGTCATTTGTTCAAGATTAATATTGTGCCCTCCCCATTCTGCGAGTGTGGATTGGATGAGGAGACGATGGATCACGTATTTTTTGCCTGCCCGATCCGTAATGCTGAAAACAATTACCACCAAGTACCTGATGTCCCTCACCCAATCAACATTGCTTTTCTTCTCACGCTTGGTAGGATGGACATTTATAGATGGTTGTTTGAGATTGTGAAGAAGGAGTTTATAATTATATGATTTGTTTGTTTTCTGTCCACATTATGTTTTTTATATATACATGTTAGTTGTTTAATGGCATAAATCAGCCCTAGTTGGCTGGGTTGCCTAATAAAAATAAAAAAAAAAAGGTACCTACCTACGTATTATTCGCATCGTATTGTTTTATATCTTCTCCCCAAAGCACGAGCTACGCTCAATTTTGGGGAGTAATTGTATTAGAAAAAAAAATGTATTATTTTATTGCTCAATTATTGTAAGTGATATTTATGTTTAATAAATTATTATTATTATTATTATTATAATATCCAATCATTATTAAATGCAAGGTTGCTACTTTGTCATTCAATCACTGAATGTGCATATTTTGGAATGTAAATATTTGTTATTAAATGATAATCGACGAAATTCATGAATACCTTCACGATTGTCTGCATACTCACGTACCTACCTATAGTATGTAGAAAATTAAAATGAATATGCAATCAATTAGGTTACTTACCCAGGTAGGTACTTTGATAGGTACCTACTGTTGATAATATTATTATTATTATCTATCTATGTATATATATAAATAGATCTATAAACAGATATGTAGACATTCAATGACTATTCCTACAGGTAATATTTATGTCATCAAAAAATAGCACATTCAAAATGGGTGGCATGTCTCATCACTGAATTGAAGACATTTTTTTTCAGAAACCTCGATTGGAGATCCATGTCCACACAATGCAACATTGTGCAAAATCTAATCGGAAGAAGTGAGAAAGGTGTCCCAACGCTTACGGATTGGCTCTAGGTTGGCTTAAGTGATCACTTTCGGTGTCCATGGACAACGTTCACCAATTCCACCATTCTCACTGTCAGTGTCACGATGTAAGGTCCACCAATCGAGAGACGCTTTCTGCAGACCTTTTACAAGTGATATGTCATGAATATTTCCCTCTTATAGGATATTCGGAAATTTACAGATCGATAATAATAATGGGAGACCTAACCTATTCCGGTGACTAAAATCCATATTTATTATTAACCCTGTTTTCACATCTATAAGATTAGCCGAAATTATAAAAGTTTTATGATTACATAAGAGCTGTAAGGCAACAATAACTGCCCTAGTCACTCCGGTTTCAATTACGAGATATTTACTCCCGTAGCGGCCGTAGCTACTCTACTATGGATAAATAATAGTTACTGTCGGTACATACGTACATATATACATGATAATAATACTATCTACATCTTACTATTATATCAGTGCCGCTGCCGAGTGGAATTGGGTGGCTCTCTTTCAGTTTCGGGGATGGGATAAGATAACAGTGAGAAGATATTCCTCTACACAAAATACAAATTCTGCGCCACACCTCCACTTCTATTCCCTCCTAATCCGACATCAGCAACCTATGTCCACCAAAAGCGCATGCGTCTATGTATCTGTTCATAAGGAGAAAATGACAATGATTTTTTTATTTGGCGAAGCTGTGTTCAATTCAAAACCTCTTTTAAATGTAATATTCATTTCAATATTTGCCTCTTACATCACTAATCACTTGTAATACACTTGGTTCACACATAGATATACATAAGTAAGTACCTACCTATGCTACCTGGAATCTCTGTAAAAATAATAAATGTATGTAGGTGCATTACCTAGTTACATTTATAATACTCAAATTATCAAAAACAAGCTCAAATTCAAATATTTTTATCGAGACAATAATTAACACATTAAATATAATTATAAATACAATAAACACATATATACAATATCTGGTTGTTGATTTACGGGTTTGCTATGTCTCGTTTTATTTAGTCGACGTTTCGGTGCACTTGCTGGCCCCATCTTCAGGATATGAAAATTATGGATATGAATATTAATATCTTCAGGATATTTCATATCCTGAAGATGGGGCCAGCAAGTACACCGAAACGTCGACTAAATAAAACGAGACATGGCAAACCCGAAAATCAACAACCAGATAGTGAAGATCGCCATGAAAGCCTTCAAACCACATTGACATGTATACAATTTTTATAATATCGATTTTACCTTCAAAGTTGAGCAGAGTTCGTGCTTTGAGGGATTATAGGGTTTTTACTAATATTATAAACCTATGAAAATAGAATTAGCGCATATAAAATAAACTGAAATAAAGAAAAACAACATACTTACTATCAATGACATAATCATTTCACCTCATGTACCTATACACCACTTTCTTACTGAATTACTCTCTTTACATTCAGTTTAAAATTACTTAATTTATTTGAATAATTAAATTTATTCTCTTTTTTCAAGATAGATTGAAAAAAAGGCTATCATTTAAACGATCAGCATAATAGTGATGTTTTGTTCAGCAGAAAAATGTATTCTGCCGACAAATATATCATGTTGATTTGCTACTTATGCCCAGCGAGAATATTATATTGTACTATATCTATTACATTTGTTTTGTATTGTTTTGTTTTTTTTTTCTATCTAAACTTGAAAATATATTGTTATTTATATGTACACACACACACAACTAAATCCTTCCTATACTTCCACCTCACCTTTAAATTCTTCTTTATCACCAAATTCCTTTCCATTTTCACCTTCCTCTTCGGATGCTGCAGATTCTCTCAACTCTTCTAGTAACGGGATTGCTGATCTTCATACTACTCTCAAAAACTCTTTTTCATACAATTCCAAACACTTGCGGGTTTGTCACATTAATGCCCAAAGTGTAGCAAGTCATCACACGGAATTGTTGGCAACTTTTCATGGTGCTAACATTCATGCTATATTGATTTCTGAATCATGGCTGAAACCATCTTTACCTTCTTCACTTTTTGATATTCCAGGATTTTCACTTATTCGAAACGATCGAGTTGAACGACGTGGTGGTGGGGTTTGCATTTATCTACGAGAAGATTTACAATATGAAATCATATCACAATCCACTACTCATGGCATTGCGGATCCGGAGTTTCTCTTCATCAAGGTAAATATTTTACATTCTACTGTTGTCTTCGGCGTCATTTACTGTCCACCCGTATCAGATTACTTTGGAAAATTGGAGCCTGTTCTTGAAGATATTTCTTCCAAATTTCACAATATTGTCGTAATGGGTGACCTAAACACTTGTCTTTTGAAGCATGACTTCCGATCAGCGAGACTCCAGCAGCTAATGTTTTCTACTAGTTTGAATATTCTCCCACTTCAGCCTACACACATACTTCAGAATTCTCAATCTCTAATTGATTTTATAATTGTTTCCCAACTTAACATGGTAAAGGCTCATGGTCAACTTACAGCTGGAGGTTTCTCACACCATGATCTTCTATTTCTACAATAGTCTATAAAGGTCCCCAAACCCAAACCCAAGGTTGTATATGCGCGCTCTCTTCGTCATGTTGACAACGATGCTCTGCTCATTGAAGCGGAATCTCTAAAGTGGGATGACATCACACTGGCAAATTCAATTGATGAAAAAGTTGAAACTCTCAATAGAAATATAGAACAACTATATAATAAGCATGCACCACTAAGAAAAGTTAGAATAAAAAATTTGCCAGTTCAGTGGATCACTGAAGAGATTAAAAAACTCATGGCTCGCCGAGACAGAGCTCGTGTCAAACATAAAATTTCCCCCTGTGACAAAAACTGGTTTGCATACAAGACTCTTCGTAACTTATGTACAAAAAAATGTAGAAATGCCAAAATTGCATACACTCACGATCTATTTAATAACTGTACACAATCTCAAGCATGGAAGCGTCTTGGCTCGCTTGGACTACCTCAAAATAGTAAGATGCACGATGCCATAGATCTAGATCCCAATTTGTTAAACTCTCAATTTGCCACTCCCCCGCTTGTTCTGGATAGCGCCGCTAAGTCTAGATCACTAGTCTCAATACATGCTCAGCCCAAACCCCCCTGTGATATGTTTAATTTTACTGAAGTTACGGATGCCGATGTCCAACAGTCCGTAAAGTCCATAAAGTCCAAGGCCACTGGATGTGATGATGTTTGTTTTTCCTTCATTTTGCCTTTTTTTCATTTAATCTTACCTCATATAACACATATTATAAATTTTTCATTCTCACACAATGTTTTTCCGAGAGAATGGAAGAAGGCATACGTTGTACCACTTCCAAAGAAAGCAGCATCATCATGTCCAGCCGATTTTCGTCCAATCTCGATCCTCCCGTTTTTTTCCAAGGTCATAGAAAGACTTGCCTATAATCAGCTAAATATTTTTATTTCCCAAAATAATCTCCATAATAACTTCCAGTCAGGTTTTCGTGAGGGTCATAGCACCACAACTGCTCTAATTAAAATTTCAGACGATATCAGACTTGCAATGGACAATCGGCAGTTGACGTTACTGACGTTACTTGATTTTAGCACAGCATTTAATACTGTGGACTTTGACTTGTTGATTGCGACACTGGAAAGCCTTAATATTTCACACTCATGCTCCCTTTGGTTTGAATCCTATCTAAAGGGACGTTTCCAGTGTGTTCGACTACCTGGTGGCGCTGTCTCTGAATGGGCGGAACTCAGATCAGGTGTACCTCAGGGCGGAATACTTTCTCCTCTCCTCTTCTCAATTTTTATAAGCCCTGTGTCACGCTTTATTAACACTTGTCATTATCACTTATATGCAGATGACCTTCAGATTTACACTCATTTTAATATAGAAAATACTTCTGCCGCTGTTGAAAATATATCCGAATGTCTGCAAAAAATTTCAGTTTGGGCAACGAATCATGGACTTATCACAAATCCTACAAAATCTCAATCAATTTTCCTCGGCAGTCATTATCACATTTCAAAACTCAAATCCATGACCGTGCCCAATACAACAATGAACTCAGGTATAATCCCTTATTCAGCAACAGTGAAGAACCTTGGTGTGATTATGGACCAAAAACTAACCTGGCAGCAGCATATGAATACAATCCGACGAAAATTTTTCTATTCACTGCATTCTCTTAAAAGATATCAAATGTTCCTTCCAACTAAAATCAAAACCTTACTTGTTCAATCTCTGCTGCTGCCTCTCATAGATTATGCTAATGCAGTATATCTCGATATCAACCAAGACCTGTCAAATAAACTTGAGAGACTTCAGAATTATGGTATCCGATTTATTTTCAATCTCAAGAGGTCTGATCAATCTCCCAGTATCGAGTCAATCTTAAGTGGCTAACTGTGCATCAAAGACGTGAACTTCATATTCTATCACTTGTTTACAAAATACTCTATTCCACGTCTTCTCCCTATTATTTAAAAGAAAATTTCGAGTATTTAGCGAGCCATGGCCTACCATTGCGATCCAATAACGAGCGTCTTCTGGCAATTCCTACACACAGTACCAATTATTTCTCGAAATCATTCTCAGTTTATGGTGCTCGTTGTTGGAATAATCTTCCTTCTTCGCATAGAGTTTCACAATCGTTCAATGTCTTTAAGTCTTATGTTAAGGAAAAAATGCTATCTTCTAACTCAGTATCCGTTCCCTAGCCCCCCCCCCTCCTCTGATCCATAATCCCTACCACATGCTGGGTGTGTGTCAAATATATTATTTTAAATTTTGTTTTTTTTTTCTTTTGTTGTGTTTTGATATTTTGTATGTTTTTTTTTGTAAGTAAATTTGTTTTTACTAGTTTCATGTCAATGTGTCGTGGTTAGATGGAAGAAATCACTTTATAGTGATAATCTCGCCACTGCACATCGTCCTAGTTTCTAAAATTTTATATTATTTTGTTAACACTGTTATGTAATGATGATGTGCAAAAAGAATAAATAAATAAATAAATAAATAAATATATTTCTTTTGCAAATAATATGATATTGTAAAACTCTAAATTTAATCGACCAGCAAAATTATTATTTGACCGGCATAATGATTATTTGTCCAGCAAAATAAATAAATGAGCCGCAAACCGTGAGCTAATTTTAATTAAACTTGTGAAAGCTAAATTTTTAATCCTGTTCAAATAATAAATCTTTGTATGTAGCATCTTTTTATGTGATTTTATATGTAGCATCTGAATGAACGACACTAGCGTTTTTCGACATTTCAGTTAGATATTTATATAGCAAATCGGAAACTGGCATTATTTTCGTAGTCATCATTCATTTGGTGAGAAATCACAAAAACTTCATGTGGATCCGAAATCGGTGTGAAAAATATTGTTTATCTAATATTTTCTGCCGGTCAAATAATAATTCTGTTGCTCAAATAACAATTCTGCTGCTCAAATAACAATTCTGCTGGTCAATTAATTATTTTGTTGTGCGAGTATTAATTAAGCTGTTATATTTTTTTAATTTGCCGATATAACCAAGTTTGTTTGTAAAACAAGTGTTGCGCTTATTTTTTATTTATTGCCGATGAAAACATTGTTTGCTGTGCAAAAGACTTAAATGCTGATTTTTTCTTGCCGAACGAATTGATCAATAGCCGTACAAATAATTAGTTCCCAAAAAAACAGTATATAGTTAACTTCAAAATGACTTTTATTAACATCGTTAACAATATTCAGAGACTCTCGACTCCATCATCAGGCGATTTCTTTTTTCAAGCCATTCTATCATCTCACCCCAAGATTATGTGTAAGTGGTGCTGTCTAGCAGCTGTCCTTTTCGCAGGCATTTAAGTATTTGATAATTTCAGCGTGTGACGAAACTATTAAGCAAAATAATATCTGCATTTCCGTATCACCGGACATGATCGATTTTATAAGTTAAATCTAGAGATAAATAGGTAGGTAATTCAATAATGATGATTTGCGAAACGAACAAAAAAGTATAGTGAATAAAGGTCTGTGTACATTTTTTTACAGTGCCACTCATTCGCCCAAGTTGTGCAACTAAACCATTAGATCATGTTCATGTATAAGAGTGTTCATTTAGGAAAATATTCACAGTGATAAGATCACTATTCACTATTTAATCAATTAAGGGGAATCACTTTGCAGTTGCAAAATAAAAATGAACTTGAGGTCTTTCTACAGTGGCAGCTCATATTGGTATTTTTTTTTAGAATAAAATTAAACATCATTCGATGCACCCTATCATCCTCCAAACCATGCAAATAGCTGATGCTAAGTGGATTAGAAAATCTTCTTTACTGTTAAATGATGCGTTTCTGCGACGCTGTTCGCTCACGCTGCACCAGCAATAAATATTACTTGACGGTCATGATTATTATAAAAAAATATTTTAAATTAACTATTATAACATAAACTAAGACGAACTTATTTTCTAATAGCGCAGGTTTTAAGGGAAAAGCCTTACTCAATGAACACACTTCACGGATATGGATGGGTGTCCAAAGGCGGTGAATGCCGAGTGCGAATAGTACGCCACACAAGACCGATATTGTGTACCTACCTATGTGAGTTGTAGGTATATAGTATATAATAATTATACATATAGTTGTAGGTTGTAAGTATATAAATACTGGAGCAGAAGTGCTTATATGTACCTAACAGTATTACTCCACTTGCGCCGATACATAGTGCTTATAGGCAAGTAGGTAATACATATTATGTATATAGGTATATATGGAATAATATCGAATGTGTTGTGGTGTGAGATTCTAATGTAGTGTGTGTGTGTGTGTTTGTGTGTACTATAGTATAGTATAGTAAATTATTCCTACGTTCAATTCAACTCAATACACGACCGGCGTTCACTCATCGTTGTTCAGTGTTCGGCGCGCGCTTCAGAGAATATTCCCTATTCCGGTATTCTAACGCGTACAATCGTCCGCTTTATGTGTTCTTTCATATAAAAGAGAAAATTCTCAATAATTTTCCAAATATTCCGTAGAATATCGTCACGGGTTAGCAATTTAATCACTGGTGAGTCGTGTTTCTATTTTTTCTTTGATAAATTAGCAATTTGGTAATATTTTACTTTGTTGTTTATTCGATGTTAACTTTGGCACGCCCGGCTACATACATAACTCATAATATAAAGTGTTATTGTTGTGTGTTATATCTACATATGTACATAATTATATGGAATTGAAATAATATTTTTATAACTAGTAAACAGCAATAGAAACGATGTGCAGTGGGAGTCACGATAAACATAATATCCACAAATTAAATAATTGTTACTATTTTATTATGTATGATGCTGTGGATAAATAAATTTACAGGACATTACCTAGGTATACAAAAAATAATAAGTAGATAGGTACGTAATATAGGTAATACCTAAGAATATTATATTATCACATACCTAATACCTACCTATATTTAACCAAACTTCTATATATCTACCTACTACTTATTAAATATCAGCATTCACCACTTGCTACACATTTATACTTAATGTATGTTTACACAGTGTTTTTATTGTGTTTTAATACTATAAACTTATGTACCTACCCAGTGGGGGGGGGGGGTTACCTATATCTATACATAGGTGAAATATTGCTTATACCTTATATTAATATTATGCACACTCCGTATGCTGCGTATGTTGCATATATATTAGGTATATGTTTTATAACATTATTATACTGTATTCTCTTATTATGCCTACTGATATTGATACAAGTGCGTTTGAAGGCTAGAGACTGGGTCAATATTATTGTTGGTAGGTACCCACCTACCTACATAGACAACTTTATTATCTAAAACAAGCGGTGACACTGCAGACAAATGTATATATGTATTATAAATACTAGACAACTCACAATAATCACACTGAAACTGCATACCTACATCATACTAATCTAATCGGCTTATTAATCTAATTTAAAGATTTCAGCCAAATTTTTAAAGCTATCAAAAAATCTGTAGACATATTTTTTTATCTCTTATCAAAGTATTTTTACAATTCATCGTAACGTGGGCGGTTATATAAATAGGTATTATTATAAATAAATCAGCATATATTATCTGAGTATTTTTTTATTTATATAAAAGTTTCGAAACAAGCTTTACCAACATAATAATAAGGTGAATTTTCCGCACCCAGTAAGTACTGGTGGCGGACATTTTCTTTGTCGCGTGACCCAGATCATCCCTCTTCCTCTACAGTAGAGCTTCCTACCCTCCTCCGTTACTACTATGACAGCATTGGGCACAGCAGTACAGAACACAGCACGAGATACTTACATTCTATTATTACCGACTTTTCTTCCAGACTATTAGCAGAACGATATATTGGGCTGTGCAATAAATACGGTATTGCGTTGGTAGTGAAGAAAGACGACCTCTGTTTATGTAAATATTATAAATGTTCCCGAACTAACGTGAACCTTACACAATTTATTTATAAATAGATACATGTTCAGGTACATTAACCTTTGTGCTGTGTTGCAGTTGTGTTATAGTATTATCTTATAATAGGAGATTTGTTTTTTCTTTCATACGTGCAACTAAGTTGGCACTAATTTAATTAAGCATTATATTGTGCTCAAAGGTAGGTAAAGTAAATACATCTTATCTATTTGAACACTTCTATCGACAAAGAAATTTCAGTGTATGTTGGGTGTATTCTTTTATTACATTAATTCATCTTCTTTATATACTGTAATATCAAAAATCATCAATCACATAATGCATCAAGGATTAAGTATTGTGTCAACTTTCAACTAGCCCCATTAATAAAAGAAACAACAACAATACATTAATTTTCTCAAGATAAATGCCAATTAATATTTCTGACGTAAATATTTGTCCGATCTTGAAAATAAAAATAGTCATTTTCATTATTCTTTTTTATAATAATCTGATTGAAATCCAACATGGGAAATTCTCAAGTTCCATACTTATATTTTTTTATTCGTCCAAGAGGGGCGGTAAGGTAATTTTACCAAGTTATTTCAGTAATGTATAGGTAATTATTATTGTGATTAATTAAGAAGATACTCGCCCTCTGCAGGGCTACTCTTGACAAAACTAAACACGATCTTAATCTAGTCTTGATCCTGATCATACGACGCACGAAGTGACTATTGGGCAAAAATACACGCAAACCGATCGCGCGTTAGCGATAGCGCGGTGTTTTTGACTATAGTCCCTTCGTGCGTCGTATGATCAAGATCAAGACTAGATTAAGATCGTGTTTAGTTTTGTCAAGAGTAACCCTGCTGTACCTATATTGATTTTATCTAACTCGAATGTTTACCTTTTATACAATTGTTTGTAATCAATGTACAGTAAAGAGTGAATAATAAATAAGATACCATTTATTATTTGAGTGCAGTTACCCGCCCTGAAAGTGGTGTTATTGGTCACCTTTCTGAGGTGAGAGTCCACGTACACGAGATCTAGCGAAAAATATATTGCGAAGCTATTGCATGATGAGAAAATGACATGAATGAAGCTACATATATAAAAAGAATTATCTCTGTAAAGATTTTTTGAAAGTGAAATAGTGGGATTTTTGGTGTGTGGCCGCTAAATCTAGAGTGCTCCTTCGGGGCAGCGTTTCTCGTTTTAATGCGACATTAAATCCTGTTATGCATGTGTGTGTCGTTATGGAGAAACATATATCCGGGTACAGCACGAGGTATGTGGCGGGCGATGCCCTGAAATAAAGAAGTGGGACATAGTTGAAAAATAACGTAAGAAAGAAGTATACAAAGCATGCAAAAGGGAAGTGCGTGAATTTGTGAAAATTAAGACAAAAAAAAAATGCTTTTTTTATTTATTTATTTTGTTTAATACACAACTTATATTTCGATGCATTTATATTGATTTTTATTATAGTTAACAAAAAACACTTTGTATTCCCCAAACAGCAATGCTCGAAGAGAAAAATATTCCCCAGAAATATCCTTAGGAACGGTCGTAGAGATATTTCTGGGAAAACATCAGAACACTTTTCTGCACGTTTGTGGATTTGGAGAATGCATAAAATATGATCGAGTGGAACGAGAATAGGTTGTGGCTCATGTCGTCGGAGTACGGAGTGAGCAGCCAATGGGATAAAAATGGGTATAGCGAGACTCTTTCGGGAAAGAATTTTGTAAAACTTTGCCAGAATGATATAACACGTATGTACTTTCATTTTCCTTGGGTGTCATCAGTGTAGGTTCTTGGGCCAATTTCGCCCGTGTCCTTCAGAGAGCGGCGTCATAATGTGTTTTATCTTCTTAGCGTTTATTAATATGTATAGGGAATATTAATATCCTCCAGTATTTTCTGAAACATTTATGTTAATACATATGATTTTTTTAAAAATAATTTCAGATAATAACGTAGGTATATCTGATAAACGTGTTGGTGAGAATGAAAAAAACACTGCTGAGAAGAAAAATTGAGGAGTGCGTCGGAATTGATCACAAAATCAGATTCATAATTAATTTATAAAAAGTTAATACTTGCTGTAAAACATTTGAAAAATACTAAGCACATTTATATAAATGTATGTAGTTAATGTAGTGCTATTATTGTTTCCAGGATAAGGTGTTTGTAAGATGAAGTGGTTTTGCGCAGTGTCTGCGCGCCCATGCTGAGTTACAGACTTGTGTCAACACACTTCCTGAAACAACCTTAGGCCTGACCATGTGCCGCGAGTGGGACATGAGCCCTACTACGCCAGCTCCACCGTCTGTGCCTCGGAGACTTAGGCCCAGGCCTCACATTGAGACCTTCATCACTGTGTAAATGTATAAACTGATATTTGTTGATGCAGAACCTTATACATCACATCAAACTATTTGGTGTCAATTGCCAATATTGAATATTGAATCTCTTGTGTGTCGCACTTTTTATGATTTGTATTAGTGAACAGTGAACTCATATCCCAGTGGATGAACACTCATATTTTTAGTTACTTACATATTTATTTGTGAATATCATAAAAGGCTGTGGGACATCCGAAGATTTGAGTCGAGTAAGTGTATCTATCAATATATTAAATATCTTATTATTCTGTTATTGCACCAATGTCTTCAACTACTCCAACCCCAAACAGAGATAATCAATCTTGCGAGATAACATATTCATTTATTTTGGATACTGCCACTGAATACTATTAGTAAAGCAAGAATACTATTTTTAGTTTTAATATAAAAATAACTTTACTTAATTCCAGATAATATCATCAATTATATTTATTACATAACATCGCTCTGCTACCCAACTGGGCCATGCTAGTAGCAAAAAATTAAGATGCTAATTTGTCTAACTTGTATTATATTATACCTACGTGATGTCATGAAATGAATATATACAAGACGGTATATATTATTTTTATATACCTAGATTGAATATTTGTAGTAGGTAATTAATATAGGAATGAAACTTAGTTTAATTTCAAGTGGATGATGATGATCTATCTATCTATGTAGGAGACAGAGACAGGTATATTTTGGTGTGTGTCCGGAAGAGATGGATGTAGTTTTTTTTTTGTTGCTTTGGGTCGACATTTTCAGGATCTGAAGAGAGGACGCATATTACTCTTGGCAGTTTAGTTTTGAGCCTGGGAGGGGTGGGACTCAATCATATTAATCTCAGTGTTTGAATTCGATATATTTTAATATTTATTTACCCACCTTCGTAGTAGTTAGTACATTATTTTTTAGTGATATTTCCACAATTGGGAATATATAAAGATCATCCTAAATTACTTTTAATTAGCATTTAAAATCCGTGATGCTGCCAGCTGTCTAAGATAAGATTTTCTTTTAATATTATTAATTTATTATTTATATCTAGGTGTTAGGATACTCTCAGGATGTCTGTTGTCTACAAGGCAATATTTGTACTCAAGGATTTATTATTTTACGGATTTTGAAAACGAAGGAATTATGTGTTATATGTACATTTATTTTCAGTATTATTGTATGTATGTATGTACCTGTGGCTGATTTTATATAGCGCGGTCCGACACATCTAGAACTAGACTAATAACAGTGGCGCACCGCTCTACCCAATATTATACTTTTATTTAATTTACTTTACCATAACGATGGAGTATACAGTTTGAAGAGGAGTTATATGTTGAGAAGGATATTATTTGATTATTAATTTAATTACATATTTTATCGTCGAATGTCATTTGTATTCTACGAACTTACTGGATTTTTCTACTTGTTCAACATGCTGTAATTGCTGCGATATCATGGAAGGAACAAATTTGATATTTTGCATGACACTAATCATAAGTAATATTTATGTATTTATTGGTCTTAATATATTTTTATTTGACTTACATGATACCTAAATTCACCTCACCATAAATATGTAGTCTTTTATAGCTAAATCTTGTCGAGATTACCTTATGGATATGGATCCCTTCTGCCTATCGACACTAGACTAGCTACCTTGTGTCTAAAGTGTGGGTTTGATCTATTCGTAACCACATATTTATCATTATTATTATACAATTATGCACGAGACGTATTATGTACTTTGTAGAAACATATACTATATACTAACAATTCCAGTCCTAATCCTGCTTCGAAATGTAGGTGTACCGTTAGCAAGCCCTGCTCCCATCTCTTCGATTCAGCTTTTGAGACAAGGGTCAATATGGGTCTTGCCCCGTTTCCCGCCAGGGTCCTAGACAAAGCTTCTTAACATATATTTATAATTATTCTTATTATATATATAGCTGCATGTTCAAATGAGTATACATATTATATATTATTTTATATATTCGGGATGTAGATTAGTGCACTCGGGCTCAAAATGCGGCATGGGACAGTTTGAGACGTGAGGGAGCGGAGGCGGCGCTCCTTTAGCATGGACATAGCATGCTTTCCATGCACTAACATGGTAGTTAGTCTCTGAAAATGATGTCATAGCAATTGTGTTGAAATTTAATTAATATTCAAAAGTAGTAAAGTTATGTTTTGGGTGCGCCACTGTCCTTTACGACGCAACGAATTAGTAGGTATGTTGTAGAACATATGTACATACATCGGCTATAGAAACTATGAAATGGTTATCTTATGTAGGGACATAGATCGGCAACCAGTTACCATACAACATTCTCGTAATGATATAGAATAATATTATTTGAGTTTTATGTTATGATGATTGTTATGTTATATTTCGTTATGTTTTATTATGCACTATTTTTATAATGTTATTTTACAGTATCTCAAGGTAAGTGATCTGACGTCAAAGTTGATCTCAGAGTTAATATGTATCAAAATTCATGTTTAAATTGTTTTATTGATTTTGTGATTTTGTTGTTCTTTTTGATTATTGAAATGTATATTTCAGGTGACTTATTTTGCGTTTTAAAAAAAATACACAACGTAGGTAAAATTATCGTCAAAACACAACGTACTGGGTCTAAATCTATGAAAATAGTTAATAGATAAATCGAGACGATCACGAAAGGCCAAAATTCGTTAATTAATTCAATTAGGAATGCGATATTTCGTACGTATATTTGCAACAATGCGAAAATTCATACAATTCTTAGCTAGCTGAATAGGGTTGTCACTTCTAGTTTGGGAATCAATTATTACAGTAGGTATAGTTTAGAAGCTAGGATGTTGCAAATTCGGAGCTTAGAATGGTTTAAAATAGGTAGGATCATCACAAATGGTGCCTTGGACCAGAATATTATGTCTGTCATTGCAGACATAAACTGGGTTTTTACGGAGTAGAAGTGGGTTTTGGGTTTGCGATGATAAATAACTAAAATCATGAATATTGGAGGGGGGGAGAGCATAAATGGGTTTTGAGGAGTAGAACTGGGTTATGGACAGAGGAATGTGTTTGGTTTTTGAGGGGAGGAATAAAATTTATACTTGGTAGATGTAGTGAGAAAATTGGTTGATGATTTTTACTTCGAGAACCGCGGGTTGGTTATCCATGGATTATAGTGTTAGTCGAATTAGGCAACATGATATTATATTTATGTTTGTCTATCTATAGGTATATATCTTACATTATACATAAGAATGGTGAACCCTTAAGAGTTCATTTGGAATTATGTCCTTATGAATAGTTCTTTAGTTTATTCAATAATGTATATAGGTACCAAAAATATGTACTTTCATAAGAAGATTGGGTGTTAGAAAAATGGAATATTATATTCCCAAGTAGACTTGTAAACATGGGTATTATGTATGCGAAGTGTATTTTATGTATATGGGTATATGACTAGAGCTAATAGGATTTTTAGATATTATAGTACATATGTGGGTATTATTATTGCTTGAGAGATATAGTCTAAACATCTTATTTGTAACTTAAGTGTTTTGTTTTTAAACTTTAAGAATTCTGTCAAGTTAATTATTTGGGGTGTGAAATAAATTTATGGTTGAGGTATGAATGGTGAATATATTATTGAGTTTGAAATAATATTAAACCGGATTTTAAAATTATCGGATGACGTACCATCATATATGCATGGAGCGGATAAGAAGGCAATAACCGAATGATTATTGATTATGATTACGGCTATGTGTTAAACGGTTAGCTGGAAGAAATAGGGAATCTTCATTCTAACAGGCTAGGGGAGGGGGGATGATCGGCTAAGGAGAGAGACAGTCTACACGGAAAACATACTCTTTTAAACCAGGGGGGGGCATTCCAGAGTCCGGGGCTTGGAAAACGTTGGAACTCTTTGTGTACCCTGAAAGGTGGTATCTATCATTTCAAAATTGAGGACTGGAAGAAGAAACGAATTTATGGAAATGTTCTAAGAAGAAAAGAGGCTGGCGTTCGCTGATATAACACATCATATCCTTCAAATAGAGAAATAAGATGTACAACCTATGAATCTTAGGATATAATAATGATTAAAACGTTATATTATTTTAAACCAAGAACGAGATAGGAAATAATATTATTACTGGAATGACAAAAAACTATACGGTATATTGTAGTACCTAACGGGACCATGGAGCAGCGCCAAATACAAATCGTCTTTTTTATTATTATTATTACTATACAATCAGTGGGTTTTATACTGTAGGACTGATTTTATGATATTGTCTGAATGGGACAAGGAAATCTGAGACATAAAGTATACGAAGTTATATAAAAAGTATTTAGGTTGAATATCTGTTGGTAGGATAACAACATGTTTTACTTGCAAGGAAACTTAGAAAGAAGTTTGTATATAGCAATGATACAAATTTAATTGGAAACCAGAAGGGTGATAGATAAGATTGCGTAGCATTGGATCATCTCTGTCAACTCGAAAAGGAGTGGTGTGCAATAACATAAGTCGCTGAAGAGAAGTAATTTGAGAAGAAAGGACAACGCTATGATGTACAAGTTTGAGAATCGCTTGTGGATCTATAGATGTCACAAATGGAATAAACTATTTAGTGTGTTATAATTTTAAATTGTGGTGTCAAATATTATAATATTATTATTCAATAGTGTTAGAGTGAAGTTATTTCCCTTAAATGTGAATTATGAAGTGTTTAGTTTTAATATTATTTTACAAGTGGAACGAATACTATGATATGTGCATATGGAGTTACAGTTGTGTGTATTATAATTTAGTTGTGTGTGTGATAGTTTGAAATAGATTTTTTCAGGACTTTTGAAATGAATGAGGACGATTCATTTATAAATACCTAATATGTAGGTATATACATTTGGTTACTGTAATATTGGAGACAAGGGGAATTCTACGTACCTATTATAGAATAACATATTGGGATGTATTATGTAGATATTGTCAATGCAACTCGTTTAAATATTGCGTTCTGTATCTTATATGCGTGAATGTGCGTAAACACATTGAGGGAGGGGTTCCCACCACTTACCCCTGGATGTTCAAGAACATAGTACGTTATCTTCCTTTTAATTATTTGTGGTATTATTATAGGTGATTTAATTTTACGTAATTATAGGTATTTCGAGTTAGCTGGTTGCGTTTGATATTATTTAGGCACTTTGTCAACATATTATCACACATTTTGCTGGTTAGCGGGAGGATGTTGCACTACTTGTAGAATTATGTGGCTTGATCACGTGGATCGAATTCTTATGGACGGCCGCGTGTTGAGTGGAAGAAATCGGTATGCGTTGTGTGAGAAATTGTATGGCAGTGATGGAAGCGAAGGACGTATTCCTAGATGGAGGGATTTGGCGTTCGGTTCTCTCTGTCTACCCCATCTGAGACGCAGCGTGATGGTGCTGAGAGATGAATGGTTATTTAGTATGAGCTGCCGGTGGAGAGTTGGTCTCCCACTTTCTTCCGTGAGTTTTCGGGTGTCCTGTGGGAGGACGGGTGTCCTAGGAAATTAAGACATTTAGCATCTTGGATTCAGCGATGAGGTTTGCCGCCATCATGAATGTTCTGAATTTGTATTGGTACAGAGAGGACGATTTGCGTATCTATTTGTGTGCTGCAGGACTACTGGCTGCATCGGCAAAGGAATCATGGATATGAGACATCTGGCGAGTAGTACAAGATTGGTGTTACCAGCGAATTGGATCACCCTGAAGAATGCATATATGGACTATAGGGAACCACAAGTACTATGGATAATTATAATGATGTGTGAATATGATCACATGAAACGAATTTTAACAAAATGCAACTTGGATATTTAAGTATTGGGACAAACTTGTTATTACTATTTTATGTTCTATAGATGTGATGACATAAAATAATAACGAAACTCGAAATAATAAAAATATAACAGAATATTAAAATATTATGTTATGTTGGGACAATAATATTGAACGAGTATTTCTCAAGTGGATGCATTGGGGTTGTACTATTATTATTGATGACATGAATAGAGGAACACAGTTGGAGAGGTACCTATGACCTATCGGAATAAACAGGGGCGGACTCGAAAGTTGGAATTAAATAATTATGAAAAATGATTAGAAAATAAAAAATTGTTTGTGAGATAATGCCTCATCCATTTTGTCTTCAGCGTAATCTCAAGGGGGGGATGTCATGAAATGAATATATACAAGACGGTATATATTATTTTTATATACCTAGATTGAATATTTGTAGTAGGTAATTAATATAGGAATGAAACTTAGTTTAATTTCAAGTGGATGATGATGATCTATCTATCTATGTAGGAGACAGAGACAGGTATATTTTGGTGTGTGTCCGGAAGAGATGGATGTAGTTTTTTTTTTGTTGCTTTGGGTCGACATTTTCAGGATCTGAAGAGAGGACGCATATTACTCTTGGCAGTTTAGTTTTGAGCCTGGGAGGGGTGGGACTCAATCATATTAATCTCAGTGTTTGAATTCGATATATTTTAATATTTATTTACCCACCTTCGTAGTAGTTAGTACATTATTTTTTAGTGATATTTCCACAATTGGGAATATATAAAGATCATCCTAAATTACTTTTAATTAGCATTTAAAATCCGTGATGCTGCCAGCTGTCTAAGATAAGATTTTCTTTTAATATTATTAATTTATTATTTATATCTAGGTGTTAGGATACTCTCAGGATGTCTGTTGTCTACAAGGCAATATTTGTACTCAAGGATTTATTATTTTACGGATTTTGAAAACGAAGGAATTATGTGTTATATGTACATTTATTTTCAGTATTATTGTATGTATGTATGTACCTGTGGCTGATTTTATATAGCGCGGTCCGACACATCTAGAACTAGACTAATAACAGTGGCGCACCGCTCTACCCAATATTATACTTTTATTTAATTTACTTTACCATAACGATGGAGTATACAGTTTGAAGAGGAGTTATATGTTGAGAAGGATATTATTTGATTATTAATTTAATTACATATTTTATCGTCGAATGTCATTTGTATTCTACGAACTTACTGGATTTTTCTACTTGTTCAACATGCTGTAATTGCTGCGATATCATGGAAGGAACAAATTTGATATTTTGCATGACACTAATCATAAGTAATATTTATGTATTTATTGGTCTTAATATATTTTTATTTGACTTACATGATACCTAAATTCACCTCACCATAAATATGTAGTCTTTTATAGCTAAATCTTGTCGAGATTACCTTATGGATATGGATCCCTTCTGCCTATCGACACTAGACTAGCTACCTTGTGTCTATAGTGTGGGTTTGATCTATTCGTAACCACATATTTATCATTATTATTATACAATTATGCACGAGACGTATTATGTACTTTGTAGAAACATATACTATATACTAACAATTCCAGTCCTAATCCTGCTTCGAAATGTAGGTGTACCGTTAGCAAGCCCTGCTCCCATCTCTTCGATTCAGCTTTTGAGACAAGGGTCAATATGGGTCTTGCCCCGTTTCCCGCCAGGGTCCTAGACAAAGCTTCTTAACATATATTTATAATTATTCTTATTATATATATAGCTGCATGTTCAAATGAGTATACATATTATATATTATTTTATATATTCGGGATGTAGATTAGTGCACTCGGGCTCAAAATGCGGCATGGGACAGTTTGAGACGTGAGGGAGCGGAGGCGGCGCTCCTTTAGCATGGACATAGCATGCTTTCCATGCACTAACATGGTAGTTAGTCTCTGAAAATGATGTCATAGCAATTGTGTTGAAATTTAATTAATATTCAAAAGTAGTAAAGTTATGTTTTGGGTGCGCCACTGTCCTTTACGACGCAACGAATTAGTAGGTATGTTGTAGAACATATGTACATACATCGGCTATAGAAACTATGAAATGGTTATCTTATGTAGGGACATAGATCGGCAACCAGTTACCATACAACATTCTCGTAATGATATAGAATAATATTATTTGAATTTTATGTTATGATGATTGTTATGTTATATTTCGTTATGTTTTATTATGCACTATTTTTATAATGTTATTTTACAGTATCTCAAGGTAAGTGATCTGACGTCAAAGTTGATCTCAGAGTTAATATGTATCAAAATTCATGTTTAAATTGTTTTATTGATTTTGTGATTTTGTTGTTCTTTTTGATTATTGAAATGTATATTTCAGGTGACTTATTTTGCGTTTTAAAAAAAATACACAACGTAGGTAAAATTATCGTCAAAACACAACGTACTGGGTCTAAATCTATGAAAATAGTTAATAGATAAATCGAGACGATCACGAAAGGCCAAAATTCGTTAATTAATTCAATTAGGAATGCGATATTTCGTACGTATATTTGCAACAATGCGAAAATTCATACAATTCTTAGCTAGCTGAATAGGGTTGTCACTTCTAGTTTGGGAATCAATTATTACAGTAGGTATAGTTTAGAAGCTAGGATGTTGCAAATTCGGAGCTTAGAATGGTTTAAAATAGGTAGGATCATCACAGTGTGTAAAAATGCTTGCGCCCTCTATTCCAATTAGCATCTTAAATCTTTTATTAAAATTTAGTTAGTCGCAACTGGTTTCAAGTCGCATATTAAAAAAATAACAAGTTTTACTAGATTTCACTACGCAGTTCTGTAAATGTTTATTAAAAGTAGTTATGTTAATAAGTATAAATTTTTCATAGTTGGCTATGGGCTGTGTTAGAATTATATATGATAAAAAAATATGAATACATTTTGATATAAGTATTATATTGTCCATAAGAATATTGTAACACCAATGTGTGCCAACTAAAATTGAAAAAAAAAAATGTTGACAGTGACATAAAGATTGCCAAGTGCAGGTAAACCAGGAAGACTCACTTACATAACTCATTAATCATAAGCCTGCGTCTACTAGTTTTTGTCAACTGATGCGATGAGGGACGACTGTACCTAGTCCTGAAAACCCGATTCTATGGAAAGACAAGAACATCTTAGACAGGTAGGGAAAATTAAGATCGAAAATCTAAAGTAAATCTTAAATTGTATGTAGGTACCTATTTAGATACAATTAATTTGGGGGTTGTCTCATTTGTGGGAGATTTGCATTTGTTTAGTGGAGCACCCGGCAAACAATTGGTCTCACTTTCCCTCTCTTTCTTATCTGTTAGTTTTCGAGTGTCTTGTAAAAGGTTTTCGAAAAAATAAAGATATTTTACATCTTATGTGGATGTGCCGTGGTGGTATGGTAGTAGTAGTAAAATTCGGTGGCTGTCTCATTTGTAGAAAATATCGTGGTGGTATTTAGTATAGATAATATTATGTAGTTGTGTAATGCTAATTTTTGTCTGTTGATTGATTTTATTTTTTTACGTTAAAAACTGTGTAATATCTTCGTCCTTTTTGTGTAGTGAAAATATGTAAAGACGTAGTTATATTTCCTGAATAACTAAATAATATTATGTAGAATAGATAGGTGGATAGACGGATAACCTAGCAATGCCTGTCTCTTATAAACTTATTATAAAATCTACATTGGCAATGACGCGACGGTGCTGGCTTTTGGGGGGCCTCCGGCAACGTAACTTTCCAGCATCTTTTAGACAATTTGTTACATTAAAAAAAAAAAATTAATATTTAGCTTTCTAATTTTACTCTTCTTTTTTTGTAAATCAATTTTGAAATCGAAGGTGGTTTTATTTTTGAAATTTAATATGTTCTTTCCAGCTTTATAAATTCGATATCTCCTGTGTATTGCGCGGGGACATGAATACTTGCCCGGTTTGCTCGCTGCGCCGTAAAGACCGCTTCTGTACCTACATTGGGTATAATAATTATAAGAGATGCAACGAATATATTTGACCGAATACCGAATATTGTACAAATCATGTGCCGAATAACTGAATATTTGGCGAATAATAGACAAAACATTCGCATATTTTTTGCGAATACTTTGAAATCTGCGAATACGAATACATATTCGTTACATCACTAGTAGGTACCCACACATTTATATACAATATGAAGAAAAAAGGAACAGAATTCTTCCTTCCAATGCAGAAAAACTTACCTTACTTACTTTACCGCTGCTAAAGTTTAATAACATTAATTTTTAACTCTTTATATTAAATAAATACATTTTATGTAACAATAGATATGCTCAATTTTATTTAAGTAGATAATATGTAAATTAAATTAATTAATTATATATAATGAGGATTTCTTATACATCTGCAACTGACAATGAAAAATCAACAGTCTACAAGCTATTAGTTTCTTCTAGTTTCATATACAATTCGGCCGAATACCATATAATAGAAATACCTAGACTAAATATTCGGTGTTCGGCCGAATAGTAAAATGTTGCCGAATAGACTGAATTCCGAATAGTTGACTTATATTCGTTGCATTTCTATTAGTACTTATACAATATTATTGTAAGATATAGGTATGTAGGTTCGTGCCACAGAATTGACATAACACAAGTTCAAGAATAATGAAATAAATGCTTGGCCATGTGCGTGTCTATAATAATAATAATAATATAATGTAGTGGCATGATTGAATATCGATCGCGAATTCCGAATCATCAATAAAAGACTGAGGAGTAATTTTCCATTACATGTACCTACCTAGGTATATATCTATATATGTATATCTTATTATATAGTGTAGAACGGTAGATATGTGTGTAAAAACAATAGTATACCTAGGTGCATGTAGCATCACACTACATACATGTGTGTTTACATAGTTATTATAGTGTTGCTAATCTTGTACTACCAATGAAGAATAATGACAATTGGATTTATATAGATATGTGATAAAGATTCAAATACAAGTCACGTGCAATGTTTAGTTATTATGTAGGTACATATTCAATACCGCAGGCTTGTTACTTTTGGGTAAAAAACTTCTACTGAGAGATTTTACAACATTTTGTTAAATAAAATAGTGTGCAAAATATTAGTGAAATAAAATACAAGGCGATTTGTTTTCATGTTTTGTAATTATGTATTTCACACTCGGATGGATAATTTAGTTAGTTAAATCGCTGTAAAGGCTATTTATAATACTTCCATTGCAATAAATATGAAGGTAGTAATATTTACTCACCTAAAGTTACGGACATTGTGATACTCCGGAAATAATTATACCTAATATTAAATATTTACTTATCGATAATATGTACCTACTATTGCTTAATGTAACACGTACAAAGTGTACTACAGAAGTTATATTATGTACCTATATTATAGGTATTATCGCAAAATTATAGGTACACCTACTACTTACTACTCACACTCATTGACATATTATGCAGTTGCCGATATATTATGATGATGATAATAATAATAATCACCTACTACTTACTACTCACACTCATTGACATATTATGCAGTTGCCGATATATTATGATGATGATAATAATAATAATCACCTACTACTTACTACTCAAACTCATTGACATATTATGCAGTTGCCGATATATTATGATGATGATAATAATAATAATCACCTACTACTTACTACTCAAACTCATTGATATATTATGCAGTTGCCGATATATTATGATGATGATAATAATAATAAAAAAAATCTTTATTGCACAAAATAATAACAATAAATAAAAAACATGCCAACATTATTACTGAATAAATAAATTTGTGCAATGGGCGAGGTTATAGCAGACGCGCGATATCTTTCAAATAACCCTATGATGCCATTTGTATTGCTTTATCATTGGAAACTCTCAAATGTCCCAATCAGGATCACCATTTTGGCATATTACAGCAATGACTTACTATTACAGGGACAATTTACTTTTTTGAGTAGGTGCATTAGCGTATCGTTTCAATAATAATAATGATAATTTATTTCTCAAAATATTTTTTTACAGTACAAAATATAACATTTTTTACAATTTAAATTCACATTTATAAAATAGTAACATAATTTTTAATTATTATTAAGTAAAAACACTGTATATACCACTAGAACAATTTTATTTCAAAAATTAAAACGTTTTCAGTTGTCTAATGCAACCATCTTCAGTAAAGATAACACTTCTTCGCTTCCTGCAGGCGTAAGTGTATTTACATAAATTAGTGTCGATTAGTGAACAGAAAATTCTAGAAAATAGAGGAGTTTTCTAGAGCTTGCATTTTCATAAAATGGCAATAGATATGATTTTTTTTTATTTAATCCAAAATATTACATACTTAAATAACACGAAAACATCATAATGGAATATAATGCCCACTAGATCGAAATCTGTTCTGGGGCAATACTAAGAAAATACTAAAAAATTAATGCAATTAAACAACAAAATCAAATAACTGTAAAAAAATTTGACAATTTAATAATTAAGTAAAAATAACACAAATTAAAAATATGACTATACTCTCCGATGAAATACCCGAATAAGCGCCCCTGCTACCCATCCATGAGACGCAACGGGGCTCTCACCCGAACATCTCCACCGAGCACACAACAACACAATCATATGAAAAGTGATTTATTTTATAATATGAATGAGATCTTTTTCACACAACTCTTTGCCCCTGTCGATCAACCACCTCGTGAGTAATTTATTTAGGTTATTGTTATTTGGTAATAATAGTAAGTCAAGTATGTCCGGGATTATTTTATTGTATATTCGTGGTGCTAAGGGAATTTATTAATTTATGATGCGTAAGCATTTAAGTATTTAAACTAATTTGACTGCTCGATACGCAATTATTTTGGACCCATGATTTGACTGGTCTCTTTATGTCTGATTATTATATTCATAATTTTGTCTATGTGAGTGAATAAATACACTGATACGGTATGAAGGCCTCATCGCTGAATTTAAGATGTAAAAAGTCTTAATTTTTTCGAACACCTGCCTTTTACAGGACACTCGAAAACTTACGCAGAAGGGTGGGAGACCAATTCTTTACCGGGTGCTCCACGGGCTCAGAACTCAGACCTCAAGAACTCAGACCTGGGGTTTTATATAAGCAGACTTATATTAAAAACGCTTTTTTTGAAAATGAAGTAACGTCTGTCTATGAACGTGATTCGCAGCAAATTCCGAGCAGGATAATATTATCAATCCACGCGAATATAGCGCGCTATACTGTGTACAGTATATACCTACATACATAGGTATGTGATCGACGTAGCATCTAAATACAAGAAAATCAATGAAACCTACTTTATTCAACAAAATAAAATCCCACAAATGGCGAGTTTATTGCCTTAAGGCAAATTCTAACAACCAACCAGTTCATTGAATCCCATGTGGTTAGGAGTTTTGTCGATTATCTCTAAGGCATGGGTGTCTAAACTTTGACCATACGAGGGCCACATTGCAAAAAAAAATATATGCTGGGCCGCACATAAATATTTTTTCAACAAATGGAGATAAAATTAACAATATACCTATATGTAGTTCTATTAAAATAAAATAACTTCTTTTTATTAGGTATATTTATTTTATTTGAATTAGATATATATATGTATAAAATTATAAATGAACATTTGTATAAAAATGTATTTAGTAGGTATACATATATACCTATGTAAAATTAATGTGAAGGATGGATTTGCTTTTGTTGAACAAGCAAATCGATGTTGGGTTCAATAAATTGATGAAGTTGCAAGTCTTAATGTATATTCAAGGTGTTTATCGGTGATCTTCGTCCTATTTTTGTTTTTTGTATATTTCATTTTTGAAAAAAGTTGTTCGCAAATATATGTACTACCAAAAGCTGATGACATTAACAATGCATGGTTATGAAAATTTGGATATTTATCGCGAGGTAAATAATTTTTATAAAAATCCAATAAAGAAACATTCCCAAATTTTTCTTTTAGTTGAATATCACTTTGCAATTCAATGCATTCCATTTGAAGATTAGAAGGTAATTTATTTGCGTCTAAAGAAAATGGGGTAGAATATTTTCATGATTTGCGTTTGGGCCGCATGCGGCCCGTGGGCCGCACTTTAGACAAGCATGCTCTAAGGTATTTTTAGATTATGATCATAGACCTTAATAGTATAGACAAGCAACGCAATAACGAGTTTGTTAGAAAACACGCCCCAAAATGTCGAACATATCGAAATTCTCAATAGTGAGCCCAGCAGCCTGCACCTACCGTAAGCTAATATACCAAGATACATTGCATAGCAATATATATTCACAACTTCATATTTCGGGCCCGACCTACTTCTTGAGATCGAGAATACCGCAAAGAAACCGTTTTTTTTGCATTAGAGATAGCTTTCCTAACGTGTGACATAAAGTCAAGGCCAGTATTCAGGACAACCCCAAAATTTACCATGTCTCCGTAAAACCTAACAGCTGAGTGTTAAGAAAAGAAAGCGTTATAACTATTTGTATTTAGAATACTCTTCAACATTAGGTACGGCAGATGTTTTATGAGCTGCAAATTCAAGCGTGTTACTCTGACCCCACTCAGTGACAAGAGACAAAGCAATAGACGCCTTTGGTGGTTAGGTACCTACACATCATCTGAAAGAAATTACTACAGTAGTAAGTTAACTGCTGCGCCAGGTAGGTACCTATACTTCTATCTATACTCTATCTATCTATACCATCACGGCATATCCCACAAGTGGGGTAGCCAGCAGACCAGCTGCATATAAAATATGCAAGCTGTCTTCTCCGTGCCAATATAAAATCAAGACATTCAGGATGGGTGGCAAACCTCATCGCTGAATTTAAGATGTAAAATGTCTTATTTTTTCGAACACCTGCCTTTTACAGGACACTCGAAAACTTATGGAGAAGAGTGGGAGACCAATTCTTTACCGGGTTCTCCACGGGATAAAACATAAGGGTATATAAAATATAAGGGTACCTATACTTAATGTATAAAAAGCACGTTAATGCTTATTGATAAATTACCATTTCTTGCAATAAGGAATAATTAATTGTGTAACAGGTAGGTATATAATTAACAAGGCAGACCTACAATTAATTATTGTCTGTCGATACAATAATCATTAACAAGAGACAATGATAAAGACATGACGTTCGCCGTGCTACAACTTACCTTTGAAATTGAGATAAGACAACAAAGCCATTTTAATTAAATAAAAAGTCATCAGTCATACTTAATTAGATATTTATGTAAACCATTTTCATTATTCTTTTGTAACGTAAGTTAATAGTTTTTTTTTTCGGTACCTACTACAGTATATAATTCTTATAGAGAGTAATGGAATGAATTGCGGTGCGTGAATACCTAGTAAATAGGTAATCTTTAATTTTTCTGGAAATTTGCCACACTTACTGGTAAACTCATTTAAAAAAAAGATATATATGGGTTTTTGCTATAAACCCAAATACAACCTTAAACACCTTTCACAGTAAGCTACTAAAAGCTTGTGTCGTGAAAGGGGAGTTTGCCGGCACCTGGGATCGAACCACGGACCCCATGTTCACGAGGCCGAGACTCTACCTCCAGGCTACCGACGAACTAAATACTATACTACTACTACTATACCATCACGGCATATCCCACAAGTGGGGTAGCCAGCAGATCAGCTGCACGTAAGAAACATGCAAACTGTCCTCTTCGTGCCAATATAAAATCAAGACATTCAGGATGGGTGGCAAGCCTCATCGCTGAATTTAAGATGTAAAATGTCTTATTTTTTTCGAACACCTGCCTTTTACAGGACACTCGAAAACTTACGCAGAAGAGTGGGAGACCAATTCTTTACCGGGTGCTCCACGGGATATACTACGAGGATAGACGAACTAAATACCTACATTTATTTATAGTGATGGTGCACATGTAGTACAATTCTATAATATACCTATTGATAACCTGAAACAAGCGTTTAGATCAACCAAATATTAAACAACACGAGAGATACGCCTTTCGATTTCTTAGGTCATATTCTATCTCTCTCCTCTAGTCTCAAGTAGAACAACAAGGTCATTGTTGGCCGCGAATATGGACAGTTGTAAGACTTGTAAGTAACTATACGTAGGTAGCTACTATTGCTTACAACAACACAACATTGTGATATATATATATATATATATATACATTTGTTCTATGTAGGTACTACTTACATATTATACACTTAGGTATACATAAACCTACCTGCCTGTACACTGCCTGTCTAAGTACCTATGCATAGTATAAAAATAATTCATTGTTTACCAAATTGCCGGGAGCGTAACCAGTTATGGATAAATATTTATTTATTTATTTATAATAATACATACGGCTTACGCCTTTAATACATAGTTATAAACAACAATTGTACAACACCACCATCGTATCAAATTGAAATCAAAACAAAAATAAAATATACTGCATCACTTCAAATTATAAATATGCCAACATCCTGAGCTAAGCCTACGCACTTTGAAGAGCCCTCAAAAGTATTAAGAAAAGTCTAATGTTTTGTTAGGGAATTTTATTTATTTAAGCATATTCACGACTTTCGCCTTTTACATGTTGACAAACACAAAAACAAAAATAACAAGTAAATCCAAAATAATAGAAAATAATAATAAAAATAACAATATTAAAAAATAATAGTAATTAAAATAACAACAATAATACTGTGACGTCAGTTCGTAAAAGTAATACATATTATGATTTCATATGCAACGTTAAAATATATACAAACACAAACATAATTATATAAAATCACTGTGTTCAGACAACAAGAATAAAAATATAATTTAGAATTCTGAAAGATTAAGGTGAAAATTATTTGTATAGGTCAAAGATATAGTAGACCGGTAATTTAAACAAAAAATCTATCATGCGGCCAATTAATTAAACCATTCAAGTTGTTTTGTAATGTGGTACAATCATCTATATTGTCATCTGCGAACAGCAACACGTCTATATTAGTGATGTAACGAATATTCGTATTCGCATTCGCGAATATTCGCATATATTTCAAAGTATTCGCATTCGCATTCGTATTCGCAAAAAAATATGCGAATGTTTTGCGAATATTATTTCGGTAATAAAGTATCTAAGTAATAAAGTATCATGCTCAAGATCCATTGGTCGGAGCACGTCGAAAACGGAGAAGTATTTATTTATTTTTTTACCACTTTCTACTTTCGACCTACCCGCATACCTCAGTGGCCTAACGGTTAGAGTGCTTGACTCGTAACACAGGGGTACCGGGTTCGATTCCTAGTAGGTGCGGTTGGCTGGACGAAGTCGCTTTTCAGCGATGAGTGCAGTCACCCGCTCTGAAAGGAGTATATGAAAGAAGCATAAGAGAGAAAAGGTGGAATGGGTGAACGTTACCATGGTGTAAAGCGCTTAAGCCAGCCAGAGCCGATTCGTAAGCGTCGGGACACCTAATACTTTCTCTCTACTCTGCAAGTGATGCTTAGCTTCATGTTAAAATCATACCTATCGTGTTACATCTCATATATATATAAAATAAAGTATCGGTATTCGGTAAAAGTACCGGATACTTACCCGGTACATTGTAGAAAAAGGTACCGCATGAAAATGTTCTCTAAGAAAACCGAGGAGTTTTGAAATATTTTAAATTCCTATAAGTATCATTTTGAAAATTCGGCGACGGGGGAGTAGAAATTTTAATGATTGAGCAATATTATAGAATTCTATGCAAGTCAGTATTCGCTATTCGCATTCGCATTCGCGAATATCCAAAATCACACATTCGTTACATCACTAGTCTATATCACTGAAAATTTTGACTACATCATTAAACAAAAATAATGAACAATAGTGGTCCCAAAGGCGATCCTTGGAGTACCCCACTAAACGCATATATAGGATCCGATGTGCAATTCCCAATCTTAACCCTCAATGTTTTTTCCTTGAGGTAGCTCTCCAACCACTGATGAAAGACTTCATCACTTACACAGTAAGTAGCCTGTCATGAGACATCTTGTCAAACGCTTTTGAAAAGTCTGTGTATATGGAATCGACTTGTTCTCTCTTGGAAATTCATAATAAAGATAAGAAAGTAAATTTGTGATATTGAATTTTTTAAGGACAAAGCCATGTTGTTGAGTGTAGATAAAATTGTTTAAACTGTGATTTAGTTTACAATCTATTATTGATTCGAAAAGCTTGGGAATTGCTGACAAGATGCATATTGGTCTGTGTCTGTAATTCGTTATTTAACATTTTCACCTTTTTTAAAAATTGGACAGATAAAACCAATTTTCCGAGTATCAGGGAGAGTTCCCAATCTCAATGATAGATTAAAAATTAATTGTAAATGATTTGTTAGGACATCTTTTCTCTTTATATACATAAGTTTTCTCTTTGTATAATATTGCGTACCTACCAGAGTATACAGTTCAATAAAAAGATCCTATGTACTTATAGTTTTGTCCCTGGCAGCGATATAGTTAAGCCTCTGATTAGCATCAGATAAACATCACGAGAAGCTGCTTATAATGTAAATGGATATTATAGGTAGGTATATATCCATACTTACATTTTACAAGTACATATAGTAGGTAGGTAGGTAATGTACATAAATAACAGATTCATATTTTCAGATCTCAGTCTCGAGATATATTAATATTAGGTATTTTATAAATAGCTTCTTCCTACGTTAACATGTTATTACATAGCTACCTAGTAATAGTATTATTATGTTAGGTAAATACATAAATAATTATGCTGATATCTGTGTACCTGTTTAACTAAAACAACATACTTACCTACCTACATAATTATATTAGGTGTGTACATAGGTGTAGCCATATTCAAACTAATATAGACTAGAAACTCAAATGAAAATTTGGCAAAGAGTCCAATCGAGTCGTGGGTCCAAAATAATTTCGAATCAGTCATTCAAAACAGTGTTAGTACTAACGAATTCATTGTTATTTTTTATCGAAGGAGTTCTTTCGTTAGTAAGTTACGTATATAGAATACTTGCATATAATTGTGAGATTACATCTTAATGTTAAACATTAATTTATTGTCTCATTGTCAGTTTCAGAACATGCTTTCTGAGAAAATTAGCACCCACTGCGTTGCTTGTCTGTAATTTAAGTCGATGGATGAAGCGTACCTAATAAGTAATTATAGAAATATTGTGTATTTTTTGGCACAAGTTGGGAATGTCGCAGTATTGTATCTCTTTTTATTCCGAGCAGATAGGTATGTTATACTTAGGGATTGCAATCCAGCAAAGTGGGATACCGCAATCCAGCGGGATCCGCGTAATTTTAGGGTCTGCGGGATCCCGCAAATGCTTGCGGATCCGCAAGTGCGAATCCGCAAACTGAAGATTTTACGAAAGTCACCAACTAAAGGTGATACATATTTGCAAAAATACTTAAAGAAGAAACAGGAAAAGAATTATGCTTAATCTTAGATTGCTGCACTCGCTAAAACAGCTTGCTTGATATGTTAGAAAGATTTTAGTCTCAAAGTTTGCATTGAGAAGGCTCTCATCGACATATAGCATCTGACATAAAATTTACGCACAAAATCAAAAACGTGATTGACAGGTTGCAGCCCTTTAAATTTGTCGTAAAGTATTATGCAGAAGAGAGTCTACACTAATAACGGCAGATATAACATTTCGATTTATTTCAGAGAAGTTAGAGAAGCTAGACACAGTATTAAGCGATGTACTATCCGGGGCGCTGCGTGCAAGAGTGAAAGAAAGATGCATTGAAATTACAGCTATGTTGATTTATTTTCCGCATCCAAAAAAATATGACTAAGAGTTGAAAACGTGCAATCCAATATTTGTAATGCCGAAAAAGAATAT